>CAUYLG010062579.1:0-47077 GCA_963573385.1 Cacajao melanocephalus | reverse complement strand
CCACTGCAACTCCAGCATAAGCAACAGAGCAAGACTCTGTCTAAAAAAAAAAAAAAAAAAAAAAAAAATAAAAGAAAAGGAACAGGTCTGATTCCTCTTGGACAGCAGGACATTGAGTAGTTTGATGGAGTAGTGATATTGCTAGTGAATATCTACTTTTTTTTCTTTTTTTTGAGATGGAGTCTCACTCTGTTGCCCAGGCTGGAGGAGTACAATGCTACAATCTTGTTTCACTGCAACCTCCACCTCTGGGGTTCAAGCAATTGTCCTGCCTCAGCCTCCCAAGTAGCTGGAACTACAGGCCACCACGCCTGTCTAACTTTTGTATTTTTAGTAGAGACTGGGTTTCACCATATTGGCCAGGCTGGTCTCCAACTCCCAATCTTGTGATCTGTTCACCTTAGCCTCCCAAAGTGCTGGGATTACAGCTGTGAGTCACCCCACCTACTGTCTACATTTTTATGGACTATAATGAGTCAGGAAATATATCACAAGACAGACAAGGGAGTTAGAGAAAGGGAAACAGAAAAATAATGGAAAGGAAAGAGATGCCCCCCCAAGCAATACTGACTTAAAAGTTTATAAAAATAGTTTATAAAATGGAATATATTAAGTGCTAAAAAGAAATGAGATACAACCTGGGTATCTCATGGAGGAACCTTAAATGCATACAACTAAGTGAAATAAGTTAAACTGAATGGCTACATTCAGAGGATGTTTAGGGCAGTAAAACAACTCTAAATGACATCAATGGTAGATACATGTCATTACACATTTGTTTAAACCCAGGGAATCTACAACATCAACAGCAAACCCTAATGTAAACTATGGTCTTTGGGTGATAAGAGTTAATGTAGGTTCAACAATTGTAACAAATGTGCTAGCATTGTGGGGGATGTTGACAATGGTGGAGGCTATGCATGTGGGCGAGCAGCAGGTAAATGGGAAATCTCTGGACCTTCTCAATTTTGCTGTAAAAAACTGCTCTAAAAAACAAGTCTTTTCAAAAAGGTTCATAAGTATTTCCTGTTTCCACAAGGTAAATACTACATCTTTCCACATGCCAGAAGCAGAAATATAAGGTAAAGATCTTGTTGAGGCAGCCATTCAAAATATAGGACATTAAGTTGTCAATACTTCTACATATTATAGACAGAGGTTGTAAAGGTTTAGATCATACATATTTTTTTTCTGGGAATCTTGCTTACTTTAAGAGGAAATATCATGTTGGAAGATGGTTTTCCATGGGTCTCTTTCATTTTTTGTATGTCATATACATATGCACTGACAGCCTGTCTTTTGAGGTGTCTTTCAGGAATGTTTTAAAAATGAGTAACGTTGGACAGCAGGTGTTTATTTTTATTTTTATTTTTATTATTCTTGTTATTTCTGTTACTGTCCAATATGAAAAAAGATAATATCTTTCTTCAAAGCAAATAATGGATAGATTTGTTTGTAGTCTTATAAAAGAGAGAGTTTTCCTAAACGTGGAGTTTCTTATTTGTGACACAGACCTCCTACATATGCAACATCTGCCTGGGCCTCTCCATGTCATCCCCATTGGTCTTGGTGGAAAAGAAAACCCGATGCTAAGATGAAGTTCCTGTTTCTTGCTATCCCATGAACAACAAACACCTTTGTCTCTGATCTGACATTCGTGATACTGTCGCAGGCTAATGCACTAGCTTGGCAATGGGGTAAATTTTCAAACCGTATCTATTTCTTGACACTGCTAGCATGAGGTATCTCAAAATTTATCCTGAGCTTTGCAAACAGTTCACTTACCTGAGAAATGTGTTTTGAGCTGGCTGTTGACATGGTAGGATGTGACCACCACGGACATGTAGGTTTATTGTCTCATAAGGAGCATTAAATGTATGATATTGTTCCCTGATCTTGATATCTTCACTCTGGAAATGAGAAGGATGGAAAGAAGAACAGGTGGAGCAAGAAGTGGAATCATCAGCAACACTGGTATTTAAGGAGATACATTTATAAAAATCAAATGATACACTTTTCAATTTAAAAATTAACGATATTTATTCAGAAACTCTTGTTTCACTATAGTAACCATTTTACAATGTATATGTATCTCATAACATGATGTTGTACACCTTATATACACATAGTGAAATTTATTTTTAAATGTTGAAACTGTTCCTGTATATCTTATTATTTTTAAAAAGCATACCTTTAGAATCTAGTTAAATATAAGTCCTCATGATAGCTTTGAAAATCATTTGTAGCATTGCTTTTGAGGAGCTCACATGCCGAAAGTATGTGGATTTTTGAAAGGTGGCAAAAGCTTTTCTTGACTTACCATGCACTTCCATTATTCTTGGAAGGACTGAACTACCTTTAATGATCATTTTATATATCCAGTAAAAGGCAATTATATTTTGTGTGTAATGTGTAATTTCCATGTTTATTTGCTAAAATAAATCAATGACTACGTAAAAACTATCGCAGAATAAATTAACTTTCTTTCACTGTGGGTTAATCTGATTCAGCTATATATACTTCACTGGAACCATGTAACTTTCCACTCTTTTTAAGTAGAAAGTAAATCCAACACATCATTAATGAAAAGGCTAGGACCAAACAATTACCCATTTCTATTTGGCCAATTCCCCAGAGTGTCTTAAATACTTACCGTATGGTAGTCAAACCAGCGAGCATTGGGGACGTAGGCATTTACACTTTGAACATACTGGAATGTAAATAAATAGCCATTAATTGTATTAAAAAAAAAAACAAAGAATATTTTGTCAACAAAAACAAGTGGTAGGACTTACAGGTTCCAGTACTGGGGTAACCATAAATGCCGGACCCCATAAAAATTGCCTGAATATATCCCAGGTTGGTTTTTCATTAAAGAACCTAGACAAAATTATCACAAATAATTACATTAAAACAAATAACTTTCTTCTGAATAACACCAAATCATTATTCAAATCACATTTTGTAGTATGGACTTTTGGATTAAAATGAAAACAAAACTATAAAAAAATAAAAAAAATTGTATCATTTGGAATGTAATGGTACAATGCACAGCAGTATAATACTTTATGAGTAAATCTAGACTATGACTAAATTTTCTGAGAAAATAGAGAATAGTGATGGACATGTAACATCAACTAAATGAGAAATTACTTTGGAAGAGGGCTAACAGAGATACAAGTATTAACTTTGCCTAGTATATGATCAACAAATTAAAAAAACATATTAAAAACACTCTAGAAGAAAATTGTGAGACATACCATAAGAATCTTAATTAATTAAGAGTTTGCTTATCTTAATAACTCTCTGAATAGAGGATTTATATGCTCCTAAAGGTTCTTTAACATGTTAATGAATTTCTGAATTTGAAATATAAATGATTGGGAAAAACAAAGCTTTGATTGTTTTTTCTGGTTTAGAAGCCACTCTTAAATGTTTACATTTCTTCTCCAATTGAAATAAAAAAGAAAAGTTGTTTCTCAAAATTTTTTTGTTCTTTTGTTGTTGTGGGTTTGTTTTGTTTTGTTTTGTTTTTTGCCTTATTAGAAACTGAGATTAATGCTGAATTGGAAAGCTGGGCTTACTCCTCCATAAATTCATGAGAGTAGAAACCCAGGTATTCTCAATAGGACAAGAGTCTGTATAATTGACAATATTTCAGACTAGTGACTCAGCCCAGAGCTGATACTCCAATTATCCTGGGAAGCAAATAAGAATATTAAAAGGGGTAAAGTCTGTAAATAAAATGGAGATCAATAAATGTTATCAAAAAAAGAAGGGATTATGATAGTAAAGCAACCAGAACATCGTTTGACTCCAGGAGGAGTCTCTTGTCATTTTAGGAAAACTGGATCTCCCATCCTATCATCACAACTGAAGGCATACCAATCATCTTCTTATTTTGGTAAGTTTACTTTGGGTATTATTGTTTTAATGTGGGTAAATATTTGCCTTTTTTTTAAACTGGCTTATCAATAGTGAAGTCTAACAAATCATCTCATTGAATTACTCTGGTAATACAGGGTGCGCAAAAAGCTAAATATATTGTGATTATTCAGAATTTGTTTTGTTTTTCTGTTTGATTGCATGCTTTGCTTTTTGTGATATTTACAATAAGAATTTGCTTGTATTCAACTTAAAAATGAAACGGGTGAAAAGTTTTGCAAATGTGCTCCATGAAATAGAATTTTCAAGGTTTGGTCATATATCAGCTGGAGCTTTAAGAGGTGAATCCAAAACAAATTTGAAGGGTAATGTTGGAACTGCTCCTGTGTATCTTATTAGAATACATCAAGGAAAAGGTGAGATCGTTTTCAGTCAGACATTTATGTATAGTAGATTTACATAACTGCAGTAAACCTTGATTAATTAAATCATGAGAGACATTATCTCCCAAGAAATTTTGAAAATACTCAATGTAAGCATGTATAAAAAGCATCTAGAACAATACCTAGCATACAGTAGTTATTCTGAAATAGAATGATTTCTTTTTAAAAACTAATTAACATGGTTCACTATTTAATGGCTTATGCTAGACTATTTATTAGTGGACACATTTGTGTAAATGCTTTATTAATCCAAAATGCATGCTAAAATAACAATGGAAAAGTTACCAATCTAAAATTGTTTATATTGGACTATAAGAGATCATTGGGAAAATTAAATGGAAAGTATCTCTCTGTGATAAGAGGAAACAAACTTTGTACTTACTCATGCAAAAGGGGTCGGATAACAGTGCCACCATGAGCATGAATTTCATGCATTTGTGTATAGAAATAGGGCAATAATGTGTATCTAATATTTAGAATATTCCTTGACATTTCAGCAAAAGTTGCATTCCAGGAAGCGGGATCTTGTCTCTGAAACAAAGCAAAATAACATAGTTAAAAGCTCTTTTCCTTGTTTAGATGATAATATTCAAATTCATATTTGAAGAACTAAACAATAAGAAATGATATTAATTCATTATCACGTGCTATGTACTTTTTTTTCCAAAAATCGTATGCAATAATATTTCTATCACATGGTAAAGAGAAAAGGCACAAAATATTTTAATAAGAGAAATTCAAATTAAGTCCATGGCTTGATTTAGTTTAAATGAACATATCTGAAGAGTTCACATTTTAATGGATGACAAATATATTGTCAATTAGGTGATTAAGTGATAAGTTTAGGAGAGAAATAAAACGATATGCTATCCAAAGTGGATTGAAACAAACACAGACAAGTAGAGTCAATGATGGTGACCATACACACTGTGGGTCTTCAGCTTAAATGAACAGATTATGATACCAAAGAATACATAGCACAGATAGAAGAGAAGACATAAAGTTGAATGAAAGGAAGGAATGTGCCCTAGTATGCTCTGGAATACACACTCCAGCTCAATTTTTAGTCTAAGATTTAGAGTGGAAGATTAAAAGTCTACAAAAAAGCTTTTGCACATATTAATTAAAAATAATAAGCAAGAAAAGTTACTACTATTTTATATTTTAATTTGCACCAGGGGAATAAACAAGGCTACCACAAAGCTTCAGGAGGTAACATTTTAAATGTCTTTCATGGACATCAACATGACTGGGACTCTTTATAGCTGTGTCATATCTGTGAAGATTCCAAATTTTCTGCATTTCAGGAGGAAGAAAGTTTTAACGAAAATTTAGTGCTATGGCTGTTATATGCAGTATTAGAACAGAGAAAACCTTGAAAGTAAAAATTGTCCTTCCTTGCCATGTATGTACCTATACAACAATCCTGCATGATCTGCACATGTACCCCAGAACCTAAAGTACAACAACAAAATAATAATAATAAAATAAAGAAGAATAAAAAGGGAAAATGTAAAGAACAAGGAATAAATTGGTAAACATTAAAAAAAAAAAGTGATCCAAGAACTATTAAGCTGTATATGATCCTATTGCTGGTATTTGAAAGTTAAATAAGAAGAAAAAGGCAAAGAGAATATCTGTTGTTTACTGACCTCAGTAATACGATTTTAGTTTTAACATGTTGATACACAAGCATCTAATTCTAAACCATATAATTAGATTCATACAATTCAGTAGTTCGGTTGTACCAACTCATGTTTAAACTTAAGTAGAGGTTTCTGTCCTCTAGATTTTTATTTAGAAATAATTCCTCAGTCTTTCCCTCCTTCTGCATCTGAGTTTTCCTCAAAAACTCCAACCCCATTACAATCTTTGGGTCTTTTACTTTGTTCCTCCCATGTGGAATTCTCTTCCATGTATTTATATTGATTACACTTCCCACACCCATCTCTGCTCTAGTATTCCTTCATTTAGTACCTGACACTTTTTCTAAAGCAGAATCTCTATAAAACTCCAACACTTTAGCTTAATCTATTTTTCCCTTGGAGACATTTATTTGTATCTGACATATTACATATATAATGGTCTACTATTTATATACCTTCATAGAATATATAAATCATTTGAGCAAGGACTTGGTAAATATGAAATAGTAGACTCTCGACGAAGAATCTCTGTCCAAGCGTTCAGTGATTCATGCTCTTCTCTCCCAATATTACAGCCTTCTCAACCGCATTATTGACAGGAAGTTTTCCTGTTAAAATATTACTGTTTCATCAAATTATGTCTCTATTGTCCAACTTTCAACTTCTTTCAAAACGTGGTTCCATTCTGCCTACAATCCTTGTATTTCACATTTTCTAAAATACATCTTACTCTCTGTTTCTACCCAAGTTTCCCATGAGGGGGCATAAAGATTTCACAGCAGATCACAAGCTCTGCCATTTAGTCACTATAGGAAGAACACATCTATTAAAGACCAACTCTGTCTCTAACGTTTCCATGATGTGCATTTTGCTAATTTATCATTTCTCTGCATTTCTTCACTGAAAGCATCATGAAATTTAGCGCTTATTTAGATATTGGCTCTAGCTGTTCATACTTTTCCATAATGCTTAGTAATGTCTCCCTAGTTACTCAAAAAAAGTTCCTCCAGGCAATTTTCTCAGTACTCCAACATTATATGTAACATCAATAAATATGCCAACTAACCAAGCCATGTACACTAAAGTATAATGAAGCATAGCCCAAGTAAGAAAAGATTGAAAGTAAATGTAGCAATTACATACCCTGGTATTTGCAATGTTGTGATTCCTTGCGTATGGGTAAAATGCCCCAAGTTGCATCCACCGGGTACAGAGGTGATATTCTGAGTTGTTGAAGAAACCACAGATGTCTGCTCCAGTCTAAAATATATTGCTATATTTAGGTAAATTTGAGTACTTTATGAATATTTATAATTTATGAAGGTAAAAGGAATAAAACTACTTACATATGATATTCCAAAGAGACTAAATTCCATCATACCTTAAAAAGTTACAAAAAGAAATCTTAGAAAGCTATTATTTCATCTATTTTAATATTTTTATTTCTATTTATAAAGATGCTCTCTTTTTAATAACCTCCAAACATGAAACATTTTTCAGATTATTAATACAATTATCTATTCCTTCTCATCATGTTCATACATTTTGACTGTGTAGCATTGATGATATTTACAAAAATAAGATACTATAAGCTTTCTTCACACTTGCAAGATGACATATTATTTAGAGCACAAATACATTATAAACGTACTATAGTGTGAGAAGAAAGTGGTGTCCACAGCTTCCTTTTTGAAAATAAAGATGCTATTTCTGCACTTATTTAGCTATGGGTCTTATTGAACTATAGGTTCAATTTGCTTCAGACTATCATTTGAAATAATTAGAATCATCCTTATTAAACAAAATCCTCGAAAGTGTAATCAATCAATTCTATAAAATAGAATGAATGTGATTTCTGAGCTCTTCTTTTAAAGGAATATTTCTAAGAATTGTTTTCCTTGAATTTATTTATCTACAATGAACAAATGTTAAGACTAAACATATAGCAGAAAAGTATCTATTTCCTTTTTAAAATGAAAATGTCTCATTTAGCACTTATCCAACTATTGTCAAAAATTCTTTCCAAATTTGGTCAGAAATGTTTCATGTTTTAGCATCTAACAGTGATTTATATTCCCTATAATCTAGAATCTTTTTAATTTTAGTTTCAGAAGTACATTTGTGGGTGTATTATTTGGGTAACTTGCTTGTCACAGGGGTTTTGTGTACAGATTATTTTGTAACCCAGATTATTTTATCAATCCGATAGGTTGTTACTCAATCCTCACCCTCCTCCCAAACTCTGACATCATACAGGCCCTGGTGTCTGTTGTTCCCTTCTTTGTATCGATATGTACATAGAATTCAGCTCCCAGTTATAAGTGAGAACATGCAGTATTTTGTTTTCTGTTCCTGTGTTAGTTTGCTTACGATAATGGCCTCCAACTCTGTCCATGTCCCTGCAAATGCCATGATCTCATTTTTTTTATGGCTGTATAGTGTTCTATGGTGTATATTTAAGACATTTTATTCAGTCTGACATTTATGGGCATTTAGGCTGATTCTATGTCTTTGGTGAATAGTGATTTGGCGAATTTTATGTCTTTGGTGAATAGTGTCTTTTGTGAATAGAGCTGTAATGAACTTTCATGTGTGTATCTTTATGGTAGGATAATTTCTATTTCTGTGTGTATATACCCACTAATGGGATTTCTGGGTTAAATGGTCATTCTGTTTTTAGCTCTTTGAGGAATCATTATACTCCCTTCCACAATGGTTTAATTAAAATACGCTGCCATCAACAGTATATGTGTCCCCTTTTCTCCACAACTTCGACAGCATCTGTTATTTTTTTTTTGACTTTTTAATAATAGACATCAAATCTAGAATTTCTATTTATTTATCTTTATTAGCTCTAGATGTTATCTTTTCCAGCTCCTGCCCTTTTCAGCAATGAAACTGAGGCCAAAAACAATGACACTACTTCCTCAAAATGAACTAGTTGGAGATCATTAGTTTCTGGACAGCACCCTTAATCCAGCTTCCTGGCCCACTGTCTTTATCTGATGCTATATGTCATAAAGTATGATGTGAAAAACAAAATTCTGAGGACTTATAAAGTTTATGACCTAACACCAGCAAAAGACAAAATAATAATAAAGATGGTGATATTCACTTACCAATGATGGATTTGTCCAAGTTGTCCCATTGTGCATAGTTGTCTCCAAGCCAGTGTCCTCCCCATCGTCCACCAGTAGGAAACGTGGACCGAGAAATAACAATTCCTCTTTTTCCAGTTGTCTTCTGCAGTGCACTAATATAGTGAAGAAGTATTTTTGAGTTTTAACATGATATATTTTCTCCAAATATATCTAATTATGACTACTTTGTAAAAAAAATAGTGATTTCTGGTGCTGATGTTTTCTCTTATTACAACTAGCACTTTATAAATTTGTCTTCTCTCATTAAAAAGCTATAAAATCCTCAGAAGCATAAAGGACATCTTTTTTTTCTTTCCAACATTTATCAGAGTGGCATGCAGATATTAAGAGGCCTTTATATATCTCTTCAATGGATACAAGTCAAATCAATTATTAATGGAATGAAACCAACAAATTCATCACATTGAGCTTTTAATTTTATTTTAATGTATTTTTAATAAAGGCCTATGCTTTAGATATTCATTGTTCCATCCCTTCTCAACTATAACCTGTCAACATTTAATGTACATATTACTGTACAGAGAATAAATACTATCATACTCTTTACTTTAAAGGTCAAAGAGAGCAGAGTATTCTTGGATCTTGAAAATAAAAAAAATTGCTCCATTTCAAGTGTAGAATCTATTGGAAGTAAGATCTTCTCATCAGAATGGGTTGTGTAAATGAAATAATATGATTTATTTCCCTCCTCATTTTTTGGAGAATTAGTTTAATGACATGCATGTTAAAATATACTCTAGTTTTAGAAAAAAAAAGCAATAATTATTTTATATCATCTGCATCTATTTTCCTCTATCTTCCTTTCTTTTCTCTCTGTCTTTCTGACTGAACACTGAGACTACATTATAAGAGTATTAATAATATTTTACTATAATATTACTTGGAAATAAAAATTTTATATTTATATTATTCAAATAATATGAACCGAATAAGAGCTACAGAACTATATTAGAAGAAGGTGCCACAAATACATATTTAGGCAGACTTTACTGGGCACTAACACATTATCAATAGTATTGAATCATTTCCTTGTTACAGCTGGATCCCAATGTTTGTATATATATAAAGCTCCTTCCATGACATCTTGAGATTCCCAAAGTCAAGTTCTATGCTTGAGTCTTCCTTTCATCCCTTATATCTAATACAATGCTTGGCATGTAATAGTAGCTCAAGAAATTTTGGAATTAATAAATGCCTCAAGTCATAAGTACAGGAAACTAAAAGTGTATTAAACAGACATAATATATTAAACCATCTTTTGCTAATAAAGGCAATATTGTTCACTTAAAACTTTCTACTTCTAAATTGTCCTTCTTTGAAACACCAAAAAAAGAAAACTATCTTCATTGCTTAATTTTTTCATAACAAATATAAAAGGGCCATTTAGAAATACCAATATTTTAAATATACATTATATATATTTTCAAAAATTTAATAAGAAATAGATGTATAGGCCAGGTGGGCTGGCTCATGACTGTACTCCCAGAAATTTGAGAGGCCAAGGCGGGAAGATCACCTGAGGTCAGGAGTTTGAGACCAGTCTGGCTAACATGGTGAAACCCCTTCTCTACTAAAAATACAAACATTAGCTAGTCTTGGTAGTAAGCGTCTGTAATCCCAGCTATTTGGGAGGCTGAGGCAGAAGAATCACTTGAACCTAGGAGGTGGAGGTTGCAGTGAGCCGAGATTGTGTCTTGACAGAGCAAGACTCCCTCTCAAAAAAATAAAAATAAAAAAAGAAAGAAAAGAAAGCAATGTATAAACATGAGCAGTATAAAATAATTTGTGATAATTCTATAAATCTGTATGAAGATGTAGTTTCAAAGTTTAGTTAGTTTGCAAACAAAATTAATTTTAACTAACATAAAATCATTTACAAGTACAGGGTTGTCTGAAATTCTTTTTTTTCTTTTGTGCTTTTTTTTTAATTGTGTTTTCAATGGAGAAATACATCTTCTGTTTACAAACTAGCTCTCAAAAAATACAAGGAGTACAGGTACAATAAAACAAAGCAAACTCCAGTCATGAGACACTATATACATCATGCAAATTCCTAATATGTTCACATGCAAGAAAATTATATTTCTAGAGGATTTCTTTTGTTCTCTATTGTGTATCTTACACTTGTAAAAATTCTTTCCTGACGCTTTAAATTAATAGCTGAATATCTGCTTTCTCAGGTTTCTGATGTAAGGATTCTACATAAAGTAGTTTCACACACTGGGTAAAAAGTTACAGTTAAATAGACAAAATTTAGCAAGGTGACTATAGCTAATGTATTGTATATTTCAGAATAGCTAAAATAATTTTAAATGTTCTCACTACAAAGAAATGATAAATATCTGAGAAGATGAATAAGCTAATTAGCTTTATTTGATCATTCCACCCTGTATGATGTGTCAAAACATCACAATTTACTCCATAAATTTTTACTATTGTTAATTGTAAATTAAAATAGAACTATAAAACAATTGAAGTTTTTCATAAAAATTTTCTCTTAAAGGACTTCTAACCTCTTATATAAGAGGAATCTCCTCTGTAAATCCTCACATAGAATATTAATTTGTTTATTTTAAATATATATATATACAAGAGACCACTTCCTCTTGAGAAATGTTAAGTTGTTGAGAAATGTTAAGTTTGTAAATATTGATGAATGCTGACTGTATGACAGAATACACTGTTTGCTAGAAAGAACAATGGCAAAGAAAACCTAGCGCCCCTCCCCCCTCCAAGTAGAAAACTACTTGGGGCATTCCAAAGTGGCAAGGAAATATATAAATGTCATACACCTGTTAAAAAAAATTGAATCCCGTTCAGAAGGCCGCTGGCCTCCTGCATAGACCCACTTTGCTGTTTTATCTGGGTGTCTGCCTCTCATTCCCTTCACCGTCACCTTGGTGGGGGTCTCTACAGTTGAGCTTGTTCTTGGTAACTTCCTATAGTATACAATGCCCCCACCTCAAAAAGGCACTCTAATTTTTCCAGAAAGGTACATTAAATATAGCAAAGCAATATAATTTTCCATGTTGCAAATTTTTCCAGTTTATAAGAATATCTGCAAAAATAATTTATAACTATTGACTTTTTCCATTCCAGTCTATGATTACAAAACTCTTTTACACCTATTTAATAATTATATATATTAAAACACAACCTAAGCATCCAGCAGGAGTCAAAAATGTTTAATTTTCTAAGTCCTTTTTAATGAGTCCTCTCTAATCTCTGATGTCTTTATAGCTATTGGTAAAAATGGAAATATACGTGTAGTTACATAATCCTTGAATATTTGTCTGAAATTTGAACCCACAATTTGAAGTAGCTTTTTAAATGTATTTCTCTCTACATTTGAAGAATAAGCTTTATTTCGGTAAAACACTGAATTTTAAATTACAAGAGAAGAAAGCAATTGAAGACTGAAAAATTTTGTGTGGGATTTCTATATGAAGCTTTTTTTATTTGTCATTGGTGTTCATGATCCTTTCTGTAAAACTATTTGCAATTTCTCAAGCTGATTAAATTCTGTTTCTGAATCCACCCAAACTATTCTTTTGTTGGGTTTTTTGTTTGTTTCATATTAAGTCAAAGAGCACAGTAGCAAGAAATAGCTAACTGCCAAATATGTGGCAGTTTGTAAGACAAAAAATAAGTCACCAAAAGAACAAAATGCTATGGTCTGGATAACTTGAGAAAAAAATATATGTTTATACTTTGTTTAGTTTTCCTCAATGCTAAACAGAAATACTTTACTCTTCATAATTTGTTTAAATATAACATGTACCTTATTTAAAGTGTTCTTTCACATTGGTCAAGATCTTTATACATTTAATTAAAATATTCAATCTCTAAAATTTTCTGAGTTAAACACTTTTTCTTAAGTGAAAAAATAAAATATTAAGAAAGTATCTGAAACATGAAAAATCTAAGGCTATGTATAAATTAGGCTATTTAATATTTAAACCAATTAATCTGCTCAATTTAAGTAATGTGGTTGAAACTTGTACTGAAAAATTGTATGAACAAGAGTAAAATTAGCACTCATAAGTATATGTATTTTAATTTCATTTTAAAGGATATTCCATGGAAGATTGTGCTGACTTTCTCCTCATAATTTTACTTAAAAATGGAAATGGACCTTACATATGCTTAAATACCTCTGCATTTCCACTATTTGAAAATTTACCTGTATCTACCCTGAACTTATCAAAATCACTTTGATACCTGTGATTATAATAGAATAATGATGGATTTATTTAAATTTACTAAGCATCCACAACGTATCAGGAATCATGTTTGACTCTAATGTACTTCACAAGTATAATTTTTTTCCTGTCTTCTATGGAGAGGAATTATTTTTATTTTTGTTAAGCTACATACTTCCAACTCAAAGCATATAATTTTTGCCAATGAGAACATTGGTCAGTTCTCAATATTCTGGTTCTTTTTAATGTCTACAGTTTTAGTTTTAAAGTAAATTTAGCTGTGGATAATTATGCTCCAATTAATCGAAAGTAACATTTGCCCCAATAAAAAGGCATTGCTCACCAGTTTGTTCACTCTTAAAATGACTTAGGGTTTTATTTTTGGATTTGGCGAACAAGTGCATTTTTGATCATATATTCACCTATTCTGAGTTGCATAACAGTTAATTGCTAGACAAAAGATAAGTAGGTTTTACAAAGTGAGATATTTTGTCCATACTCTACTCCAAAATGTATTTTATTCTTTTATCAACTTCAGTTACTTTTTAGAGCAGAAGTGTTCAACCCTGTATGTTCATTAGAAATGCCTGGAAAATTTTTACATATTCAGATGCTCAGGCTATAAAAGAGACCAATTAAATACGAATTTATTTTAAAAATCACAATCCTTCTAGTATTTGAAAATCAAAAAAACAAAACAAATATACAAAACATAAAAAGCAAGAAATGAAATACCACCAGAGAAGAGGAAAATAGGAAGAAAAGAAAGAGGAATGAGAAGACTATTAATCAGAAAACAAATAACAAAAAGGTGGCAGTAAGTCTTCACTTATCAGTAGTGAAATTGAATATAAAAGGACTAAGCTCTCCAATAAAAAGGCAGAGTGGCTGAACAGATAAAAAAGGAACACCCAATGAAACAGTCAACAAAGTGAAAAGATAAACCACAGAATAGGAGACGATGTTTGCAAAATACTCATTTGACAAGGGATAACAATCTGAATATATAAGGAGCTCAAACAACTCTATAGGAAAAACTTCTAATAATCTGATTTAAAAATGGGCAAAAGATTTGAGCAGGCATTTCTCAAAAGAAGACATACAAATGGCAAACAGGCATGTGAAAAAGTACTCAACAACACTGATCATCAGAGAAATGCAAATCACAACTACAATGAGATATCATCTCACCCTAATTAAAATGGCTTTTATCCAAAGACAGCCAATAACAAATGCTGTTAAAGCTGTGGAGAAAATGGAATGTTCATTCACTGTTGGTGAGAATGAAAATTCATTTAACCTCTGTGAAGAACAGTTTGAAGTTTCCTCAAAATACCAAAAATAGAGCTACTATATGATCCAGCACTCCCACTGCTGGATATATATCCAAAAGAAAAGAAACCAGTATATCAAAATGATGTCTTCACTCCCATGTTTGTTACAGCACTGTTCAAATAGCCAAGTTTGGAAGCAACTTTCATGTCCATCAACATATGTTTAGATAAAGTAAACATGGCACACATACACAATGGAGTACTATGCAGCTATAAAAAAGAATAAAATCCTGCCACTTGCAACAACATGTATGAAACTGGTGATTATTGAGCTAAATGAATTAAGTCTGACAGAGAGAGGCAAACTTCATATGTTCCAACTTATTGCGGGTGCTAAAAATATTTTATAAAGCAAAACACTGAACTCATGAAGATAGACAGTAGAAGGATGGTTACCAGAGTCTGGGAAGGGTAGTGTCGAGGTGCAGGGAAAGCAGGTGTTATGGTTTGCCTCCGTGATCCTACCCAAATCTCATCAGGGATTGCAAACCCCACCTGTCAAGAGAGGGACCTGGTGGGAGATGATTGCATCATGGTGGCAGTTTCCATTATGCTGTTCTCGTGATAGTGAATTAGTTCTCATGAGAGCTGATGGTTTTAAAGTATGGTAGTTCCCCCTTCACTATCTTTGTCTCCTGAAGTTATGTAAGATGCATCTTGCTTGTCTTTCACCTTCTGCCATGACTATAAGTTTCTGAGGACTCCCCAGCCTTGCAGAAGTGTGAGTCAATTCAACTTCTTTAAACTACCCAGTCTTTAAATAAACATCTTTAAATTACCCAGTCTCAAGTAGTATCTTTATGGCAGAGTGAAAACAGACTAATACAGCAGGGATAGTTAATGAGTACTACATATATAGTTAGAAAGAATGAATAACATATAGTATTTGACAGCACAACAGTTGATAGTCAATAATAGTTTAATTGTACATTTTTTAAAAACCCTAAAAGTATAGCTGTATTGTTTGTAACACAAAGGATAAATGCTTGAAGAGATAATTACTTCTGTTTTCCATGATGTGATTACTGTGTATTGCATGCTTGTATCAAAGTATCTCATATATTCAATATATATAAACAGTTAAAAAAATCTAAAACTTAAAAAGAAAATCTCAAAGTGTTTATAATGTGTTGTTTAAAGTCAGTGATCTACAACTGCACTTTCTAATATGGTAGCCACTAGTTATCTATTATTTCATATTTAATTATTCTATATTACTTAATTAAAATTAAATGACTTTAAAATTCCATTCCTGTGTCACACTAGACACATTATTCGATGGCCATATATAGCTGGTGAGTACTACACTGGCACCCAGAATTGTAGAAGATCTCTATGTATTTATTTATGTTTTGAGAAAGGGTATTGCATTGTTGCCCATACTGGAATGCAGTGACAGGAGCACCATTTACTGCAGTCTCCACCTCCTGGGCCCAAGTCATCCCCCACCTTAGCCTGCCAAAGTGTTGGGATTACAAGCATAAGCTGCTGTGCCTGGCCAGAAGATTTCTATCATTGCAAAACTTATATTGGTTAGTGCTAATAAAGACTTGATTTTCACTGAATGGTCTGTAATCTATCATCATTGGCCTTACATAACTGTTTGTCAAAAATGCAGATAATTAGTAGGATCACTAACATTTGAGAAGCTCAAGATCTTGAAAACTACTCTAACTTACTAATAATGAATTTATTTATTTTACATTTTTATTTTTATTTTGAAACAGAGTTTTACTCTGTTGCCAGGCTGGAGTTCAATGGCACAATCTTCAGCTCACTCCAACCTCCACCTCCCAGGTTCGAGCGATTCTTGTGCCTCAGCCTCCCAAGTAGTTGGGACTACAGGTAGGCACTACCACACCTGGCTAATCTTTTGTATTTTTAGTAGAGACAGGTTTTCACCATGTTGGCCATATTGGCCAGGCTGGTCTTGAACTCCTGGTCTCAAGTGATCTGCCCGCCTCAGCCTCCCAAAGTGCTGAGATTACAGGCATGAGCCACTGCACTGGCCTGACAATGACAGATTTAGCCAAACATTAATGTCTTAATGACATCAAATTATATGTTATTCACTCATTTATTAATATTAGTCCAACATTATTAATTGAGCACCTACTATTTTCCAGGTCCTATGCTGGGTACATAGTAAGGAACAATATAAAAATGGTCTAGTATTTATTTTGGAATAGTATAAAAATTAAAACAAAAACAATATAGGTATTTAGATAGATAGGAAGAAACAAAATTTTTCTGAATGTTATGAAGAAAGAAGTTACAGAGAACAATTGGGAAGTAAAGGGATACAAGAGAAAATCATCAGGACTCTTAAAATGATAGCATTAAATGTAAGATCCAAAGAGTAAAAGAATCAGAGGGGATAATTCTGAACATTGCTTACTCATAAGTAGGTTTCATTTGTGACCATCCATAGAGATTGTGAACATCGTAATGCAAAACTGATGATCCATCACTAAGAATCTGCTCAGCTTCCATGCACATTGTTCTGAAATGTAATCCATCAGTTCTTTTTGTGAGTTCTGGAAAGAATCAATGAAAAAATATTAATATATCATACAATGCCCTACAATAAAATGTGTAACTCATATATTCTTTGGTAAAAACATTAATCACAGTTTTATAATAGCTATTTATATTTTAACCATTTATGTACTTTATATGAGTTAATTATAAACTTAAATTGGTCTGAAATTGTAACTGAACTACACGAATTAATAAAAACCCGAAAAATAAGTATACTCCCGAATGTCTACTCTTTCTAGTGCTTTTAGATGGAAAACACTGATTAGAATTTTATTAAAAATTCACTTGGCATTATAAAGCCCAGAAATTAAGAACTAGGTAAATGTATAACACTGCCTTTGATTCACTTTTTCTTAGTTTAAGATTTTTTTCCAGAGTTTTACTATCATTTTATATGTTAATAGTTTGTGAGGTTTTCTGCCTGCATAAGAGAATGAGGATGAAAATGAAATGTCACATTTCCTTCTATGTAAAAGGTAAACAAAGAAGTGTTAGTATTTTTTTCACTTATCTTTAGTAAAGAAACACTTATTAAAAACTTCCTTTCAAAAAATTTATTTTTTTAAATCTTAAAAAGTATTCAAAATTTTTGAATCTGGGGAAATTAAGCAAACCAAAATAACAACTTCAGACAAATTTAGAATTGCGCTTATGTAGATAAAATATATTCCTTGATTTTTTTCCCAAAATAGTGTGAAATAAGATTGGTAATAGGTCAAAGTGTGTTCCAGTGTATGGGTGGATAATGAAAATTGGGTGGGTGAATCCTATTCCCTACATCTTAAGGTAGGGAATAAACTGATATATACATATATATATATATATATATATATATACACACACATACATATATATGTACATATATATACACACACATATATATATACACACACACATATATATATGTGTGTGTGTGTGTTTCTATTATATATCTATTAATATATACCTATTAATAAAGAATAATAACATGATAATATCAAAGGCATACCAACAATATTATACCTGGGAAATAAGGTGGATAATTTAGTTTATCGTTTCTGCATTGATTAGAAGTTGTTCCATTTACAAAACTTGATGGCTCATTCATATCCTTAAAAAAGATGACAGAGATAGGTAAATAAAAAATAAATTTAAAATGTATATTCTGAAAAGAGCTAGTTCAAAAGGTAAGTTAGGGTATTTGAACAATCCTACACACACTATTCTAAACAAACAAAATTATAAAACATCTTAATGATATTAAAGTAGTTTGGCTCATTGTTCATTTTTTAAATCAGTTTCCTTTTGAAAAATAAAATGTTCTCTTTTCCCTGTATTATGTATTATATCTATAAACATGAGTTTATTTCCATATTTCCAAGACATACATTATAATAGTATGTGTCCCATTATCTTCCCCTCCACTCCTGCCCTGAGCCTGATATCAATTGCTTTTATTGTTAAAACTACAAGATATATTTATAGTTTAAAATGCAGATAATCTCAAGACGTATCACCATTGAGCACAATCTCAGAATCTCAGTAGCCATATATAAAAGAATCATGATCTAAATAAATAAATTAACTACCATTTAAAATAGATTGCCTCCACCTGAAAACAGGTTATTTTCTCTGAATCCAGATGTCATTCTCAGGAATATACTTAAGAGAATCCCTTATAGTATACAGCATGATACATCCAATAAACTTAAATGTTCCATAAATTTTTTAACAAAATATATGCTTAATACAATCTTGTATCTACAAAGTTTTCACATAGTGACACCTGTATAAAGCTTTCTTCAATTTAAAAAATAAGTAAATTAATGCTTTCCACTGGAAAAATCAGCACAGTAAAAATTTTACCTCCAGAAATTGAGATAAAATTTTCTGTGTTAAGAATTTACTTGTGCAAAGTAAATTATTTCTATGCTATCTCAAAAATATATTATTAATAATCTTACTACTATCATTTTAAGATTACATCAAAAGAGAAACTTTAACAGACGTTACCAAATTTAAGAAATTACTATTTCTTATACAAAGAACTAGTGATTATTTAAGACTGAGATTTATTCCTATATTAAATGAAAGTAAAATAAATATTTACAAGTATTTATTAATATATAGAATAAGAATGAATTTTGCTTTTTGAATTTTGCAAATTGAAAATGTCCAGGAAATAGTATTCATACACATAAATTTAATTTGTAAAACTTTACCCGTCCTTTTCATAAGAAAGTTCTATGGGGGAAAAGGTGGAGTATTTTTCAAATAGAATATTTTATTGACATTATTTGAGCCTAGTAAGAATTTTGCATAACCATGCACAATAAATAACTTAAAACACACATTGTTCAAAGCTTACTTACAATCCACAAACCATCAAATTTCATCTGGTCATTGTAAAAGTCTAGAATTTCTCTCGCCCACCACCCTGCTGTGGAAGTCCTGAAGAAATCTGGAAAAGCTACGTGAGCTCTGGAAGCCTGTAAAACCAAAATTTAGACACACATGTGGGAAGTCATAAGAGAGATTATATATGTATAAATCTAATTGTATCTGGCAGATTCATAAGTCATGTATGACTGATAACAAAGGCAATTGAAATCAACCTTAATTACATAAATGTGTGTGGTTTCTTCCTCAACGCTTTTAACAAACGTGGAAAGTAAAGAGGAACATGGGTGAAAAGAAGACAGCAGTCTTCAGATCCTATGTGAGTTACAAAGAAACGGATCAGAACCCACAAAAACATATTTTTAGTGCTTCCTAGAGTAATGGGGAAGCTTTTTTTCTCTGTTACTGCAGAGCCCATACTTCAGGTTTACCTTTGTGGAGCACAATGACAGGAAAGGGCCATGGTAAAGCCTGTTTTTATACAGCTTTCTCACTTCCCAGAACCATCTCACCACCCCAAACAACTGCTTCTTTCTGTCTCTCACATCTAACCCTTCCCATCCCAGCAGAGAAGACGTGTTTCATTCCAATCTCTGCTAAGAATGTTCCCTGCTTGCCAGTCCACATATAAAAGTTCCAATGTCAGATTATTAAATTAATTGAATATTTTCAATTAGAAATTTTCTAACTCCCTTTTGATCTCTTCTTTGTTCCACTGGCTGTTCCAAAGTGTGTTGTTTAATTTCCATGTATTTGTGAATTTACTTATTTCCCGTAAGTTTCTGATTTCTAGTTTAAATTCACTGTGGCTGGAAAAGATAAATGGTATGATTTCTAGCTTCTTACAATTTTTAAGACTTGTCTTGTGACCTAACGTGATCTCTCTTAGAAAATATTCTATGGGCACTTGAGAAGAATGTATATTTGACTGCTTTTTGATGAAATGTTCTATGTATGTCTGTTAAGTCCATTTGGCCTACAATGTTGTTACAGATTGCTGTTTCTTTCTTGATTTGCTCTCTGTTTGTTCTATCTTTTATTGAAAGTATGGTAACAAAGTCTTCAACTATTATTGCATTGCTATTTCTCACTTCTGTTAATGTTTGCTTTAAATATTTAAGTGCTTTAATGTCGGGTGCATATGTTTATGATCATTGTATCTTCCTAATGAAATGACACCTTTGTCATTATATAATGACCTCTTTTGTCTTTTGTGACAGTCTTTCACTTAAAATTTATTTTCTCTGATATAGCTATAGCCATTCCTGCTACCTTTTGGTTATAATTTGCATGTAGTATCTTATTCATTCTTTTTGCTTTCATGAATGAGTCTTGAGGATAAATATACTGAGTGAAATAATCCAATAACAGAAAGACAGACATAGGATTCAACTCACATGAGGTATCTAAAACAGTTAAATTCATAAAAGCATAGGGTAGAATGGTAGTTGCCCAGAACTGTAAGTAGGGGAAAATAAGGACTTGCTAAGAAATAGGCTCGAAATCTCAATTATGCAAGCTAAATAAATTCTAGAGATCTGCTGTACAACATTGCCCCTATAGTTTAAAGTGATTTAGTATATGCATACACATTTATTAAGAGAGTATATCTCATGTTAAGTGTTATTACTATAATAATGTTTTTAAAATAAAATAATGACTGACATACTTTGTTATTTAGGAAAATTAGCTAAATTTGATCTAAATATTGTCTGATATAGATAATTTAAAATGGCAATCTATTTTTAAAGAAAAGTATTCAAATTGAGTTATTAGTTAAAATAGGTCTAAGTTTTGAATTTCTTTTCATTATATAGTTAGCCAATGTAAAACTTACATTAACAGCTTCATCTTCAGTTAGAGTTTTATCTATTGTTATATTGGGCAAATCTGGCCAAACCTACAAGAGATGAGACATGGAAAACAGATCAAAACATAGTCAGTATAATATGATTGCTATGTAAATGAAGTGTAATGGAGTATTACAGGAATATTAATAACCCAAAGTCCTCAGATCTGTAATCCCTTTAAATATTATTATTATTATTGGCATGTGTATCATTTGCAAACTATTCCTATTGTCCATATTAGTCTACTCTTTAATATGGCAAATACAAAATAGAATTGTCAACTGTTATGGTAGTTAGTGATTTTGAAAATAAAGCATATAACCAAAAGGTTCTGGTAAAAAAATAATATGAAAAATATATGCTAAATTTAATTTAATACAATATATTAGAACTATTTCTAGAATTATTCCAGGGTTAAAAACTAAAAACCATAAATATTTTTTGTTTGAAAGGAAATAAAGATCTGATTGAATAATGTCATACGGAGTCAAACATTCCACTGATTTTCAGAATTCATATTAAAGCTTCCTCTCCCTTCATCCCACCGCTATTCCCAGCCTGACCTCACTGCCTACCAACATTTTTGTTCTTCTACTCTGGCCAGAAACACATAAAACAGAGCTCAAATTCAGTCATGCTGAAAGCTCTGGAAATTTAGATCTATATTGTAGAAATTAGAAAGTCCTATATAAATGTATAAATAATCCATCAAGAAGCAATTCTTTACAAGGGATTAGCTGCTTGTAGAGAACAGTGCTCTAAAGGAAGGGAAGAAAGAGTAGAAATCTGGCAAAATGTCTAGAAGTACAGAATGAGGAAAAAGTAGGAAATTTAAAAACAACAACAACAAAAATCCTTCTAGACTAATATGCCTCTCAAGTAGCTGGGGCTACAGGTATGCCCCACCATGCCTGGTCAATTTTTAAATTTTTTGTAGAGACAAGGTCCCCTATGTTGCCCAGGCAGATCTCCAACTCCTGGGTTCAAGCCATCCTCCTACCTTAGCCACCCAAATTGCTAAGATAAGAGGCGTGCTCCACTGTGCCCAGCCCTGTCTATGCTCTTCACTCAGCTTTCTCTAATGTTAACATGTTATATAACAATAGTGCAGTTATCAAAACCAAGAAATTAATGTTGAGCCAGTACAATCAACATTTATGAAACATGTTTGCATTTCACAGGTTTAATCATTAATGTCTTAATTTTGGTCCAAGATTCAAAAAGTCTCTCATATTTCATTTAATTGTATCTCTCTTCGTAAATTTTTTTGAGGGTTTTGTCACTGTTGTTCACTCTAGTTATGACTAGTATTTTTTCTTGATTGGTTGATATAAAAGCCAAATCAAAATATTTTTATAATACAATCATATATCAGGTTCAAATATTATTGCTTATATAAAATACAGTGAATTATAAATCATGATCTAAGAACTGTAAGTATAGCTGTCAAAATATGTTGTTGCTATTATTAATGAGACTTTTTAAAGAGAAGTGAACATTTAAATAACTTGCAGTACAGAATAATGAGTAGCCATCTTACTAACGGTAGTTTTAAAATAAATTACAAGAGGTACCAAGAAATATAACAAAATACAACTTGAAGATAAAACAAAACATATTTGGACATTTCTTTGTGTATGATAATTTGGATTGAACTCAACAACTATACAGTATTTTATTAGTTATTAAACCATTACATTTCTATATAGATCTTCTGAATGTTTTTAACTTTTACTAATTAAATAGAAACTTAATTGAAATATAATTTTTGTATTTATTGTATTTTGAGATCTCAGTTTAGTACCTTTGCCCAACAAATATCATTGGTGTTAGGCCATTTGACAAAGACATCTTCCTTCTGTCCTCTTTCAAATGCAGGGTAAGGCTTTGTTTCATTTCCTGAAATTGCTGGATCCTAAAATTAACATGAAACACAAACAAGGTACACATGAAAAAACCATAACTACTTGGATAGCGATTATGAAGCATAAATTTTCATTACTACATTATCATAATATTGTGCTCTAACATGAAATGACAAATGATGCAAACATCAGTGTTCTACTAGATTGCCCCCAAATGTCTTAGAAGGAAATTCTAAGGACTTTTGGAAATACAGTAGCTATCACTGCAAGCAAGATTAGTAGAGGTTTTTATCTTGTTTCATTTCTATCGTGAGATATCTGGCTACCTAGCTTACTTCCTATACGATACTGATTAAAAAATTTTCCCCACTGAATCACCAATGTGAAGGCAAATTTTTAAATACGAAAAACATCAGAAGCAATCCCAGAGAATGACTTAATAACTGCATAAAAATAGAAAATCTACCATTATTTTTTGATAACTTGTATAGAAGCCAATATGTAGCTTGGATGATAACTAGAAAACAGCTTGCCTTTAACTCAGTTTTGGATTAAAATCTCTAGGGATAAATGCAAAGGTAGCTGGTGAAAACCCATGCAAAAAAAAAAAAATGAAGTGCTAATGGAAGAAAGTTGTAGGTTTGGGAGTATTATCCAAAGTTATACACTTTCTATTATGAGACACCTTCCCCCACCCCCCTCATTTTAGGAGAATTAATAGAAACAAGAAATAAGACTCAGATAAACTCCAAGTACTGACCAGGATAATAATGTATCTCATTCCTTCTCCCCTTATTTTGTCAACAAACTGAGGAAGGTCCTGGAATGCTTCACCAATTGTAAAGTCTAGTTGCCTTTCCATGTAGTCAATATCTGTGTACTGAACATCCTGAAATATACAAAAAATGATGACAGTAGGGTAAAAAATGCAAAAGACTAAGTGTATCATATTTTATTATACTTATAAAAATTACAGCAATATGAAAGCTTAACTAGATCCTAAAAAAAATTAAGTGGTTTAGTGTTCAAGGAATAAAAGTAGCATGTAAAGATATTAAAGTATTCTAAGATCAACTTTCTACAAATGTTCTATTTTGTCAACAGTTCATTTAGTAATTTTGATTTAGAGGTGAAAACTGTTCTAAGACAGTATATATTATGTAATTCTCAAAGGCAACAGAAATAAACTGGGCAATAGGATTTATGATGCTATGAAATTATGTTAAATGACAAATAGAAAATTCATACAGTGTATACAGAAACAGGTGTTGTTGTTTCTGAGAACTATAAAGCAAATACTGGATAATTTCAAATAATTCTAATATTGGCAAAAAGAGTTTAACAAATACATCAATTACTGTAATCTTGTTCTTGTAATATCCATCAAAGTCATTTTTAGGATATCAGCCCTGTTTATATAAGCATTGTTTAAAGATAGGTCCTTGGAAGTATGTTTAAACTAACAAATACTTGAATTTTATCATTGAAATATATAATTTTTGCCTAAATAAAGAATGTAATTATTTTCTGTTATTTGACATTATTTCAATTTCTTCTTCTATGTGTTAAGGAAAGTATGGCAAATAATTTATACCTCCTTTTTAATAACAAATTTCCACTTGCATGTCTCTGTGTCACCAACATATATAATTGATTTTCCCATAATAGTTATTCAGGAACCCTATATTGGATCCTACTATAAATACCAATACCTTATAATGAGGTTTTTCTGATTGTTCTTAGAATAAACTGTTATATATCAAGCCCTGTATATTTTAATGTTTAAGTGTTACTAGCAGCATCCCTAGGATTCCTTAATTTTGTTAAAAAATGAAAACTCAGTGATAGTTAATTTGTGGATACTTTGGAATATTTAGTTTTCTGCATATTGAATGAATTGATATTACATATTACAACTATTATCTATTCCAGGGTTAAAAAAAAAATCAGTTCCACCTCCCACTTGTTCTCTTGTGGATGACACAGATTTCTCATCTTGTTGATGATACAGATTTCTCATCTTGTTGATGATACAGATTTCTGTGAACACTAACATAAAGAGAACATACTGACTGCCTGTGCAACCCAGAGTTTGTGAGAGGAAAGCAAGTGCAGGGTGACTTATTTAGCACAATTCAGCATGATAGAATTAGGAAGGGAAAAAGAAAAGGAATTTTTTTTTTCTCTCCTTGACAAAGACATTGTATATCCAATTCATAAGGCTCTACTAAAACACTAAGCATTATTATCAGCTGCTTAAATTAATTGTAAAGTACATATAATTATTTCATTCTACTTTTTCATATAACGTATTTAATATTGTTTTAAAATTGATATACATACATAGGGGATGTTAGCATTCACCATATCTTCATATACTTCCTTAACCTCTGAAGTATTTGCATATCCATAACGACATAATTGGAATCCCAAAGCCCAATATGGTGGCATGACTGGATGGCCAATTACCTTTTAAAAAAAAATCATGTGTGAACTAAGATGATTACTTTATGCTATAAAAATTTTTATTTTTTAAAAAAAGAAATGTGCAATCATACCTCATGGTATTGCTTTGTTGCAACTTCTGGGGTTGGGCCCAAAAACATATAAAAATCCAAGATTCCTCCAACTGTGCGATAAGTTAGAGCAGGAGTTGGCTGGAATGTAACATCTGGAAATCCAGAATAAGATTCCATTTTTATCTACGTATATTAGTTTGTGAAAATGTCACATAAAATAAGAAACATTCAACAAATGATTGTTTTACCCATTGCATTGCTGTTGAGTAAGAGAACACCATGAGCATTGCCCTCCTCTTCCAGAGCCATGTAATAGGGATGAAAGCCATAGGAATTAAGTTTATACTGAAATTTAAAAATTAAGCACAATATAAATTTAAGTAACAATAGCATGTGAATTTAACCATTATTTTAAAATTTATTATACAATTGAAACTAGGTATTTAAATTCTCCTTTTTTCCACCCTTAAACTGTGTTTCAGTTAAAATACATGTGTCTCCCTAGAAAATAGTTATTTAAATTTTTACTGCTTTAGAGTAGTTTATAAATATAAATAAATTAATATACACATATGTAACAACCACAAATGTTTCCACATTAACTGACGTGGAATGCCATTGGCATTAGTGTGGTTTCTTTCTAAAGGTTTTATAAATTGGTACTTTTCCCATAGTAAAATGTCCTAGAAGTGATAAAAGTGATGAATATAATCAAACTGTCTGGAAAATACCTTCTTTATATATTTTATATGTACAAAACATTTAAATTTTTGTATTTATAAAATATTTAACTCATTGTTCCATATTATAATCATAGTCAGATACTAAAAGATTAATATACTTTCGATTGTTAATATAATATATAAAATTACCAGTGAAAGTGATTTTATAGTAATTTATTTTTAGGAATATACAAAATTACTAGTGAAAGTAATTTTATAGATTAAGAATCAAAAGTATATTAATTTAATTATATCTGTACAAATGCTGAAGGAATTTTAAGAAATTTATTTTGGTAAAATATATTATTTCAAGTTGGTGTAAATAAAAAACAGCCTTCAATAACTTAAGTTTGAACTATTGCCATACAAATGCAAGCTGTTTGAGCACCTAACAATAAAAAAATGATTACAACAGCACACAAACTTATAGTGAGGTACTGAGTATATCCTTTTAAGTACACATCACATGTTAAAAATAAGAATAGGATAATTTTTATTAAAATATATTATGATATGTTTGGAATATTACAGGTAATATTATTTGTTGTACACTATATTAAATATTCATAAAGTTTGTTGCATTAACAAGACACATTTTTGTTAAAAGTGTAATGAATATATAAAAACACATTGTAAAGATGTAAATGTAGATGACAGGGTGAAGGATGCAGCAAACCATCTTGGCACGTGTATACGTATGTAACAAACCTGCACATTCTGCACATGTACCCCAGAACTTAAAGTATAATAAATAAATTTTAAAAAAATGATATAATTACCAGTTTAGCCACATAAAATTACACAACTGCTACTGTGTGTTATAAAGAGTAAAAAGATCAAATCAGTACCTGAGAAGTAAAAAACAATCAAGGAAACCTTTAGGGAGTTATTTTCTAAAATCTGGAGTAAAGGTAAACTTGACAGGAAATACATAATCATGTTCCTTTTATGCATGTTAAGGTATTGGGTCAAAGCCTGGCTTCTCACAGTAGTCAAGCAAATTTTTATCCATCCACTCTTCTACTTCCACCTGTAATTTATGATCACTTTCTGGGTTTGTTTCTCAGAAAATTGCTATAGCTGCTCTGGAGATCTCTAGCTAATGCCCTTGTCATTACTTCAATCCTAAAGCACAGGCCTATAAAGAAGTGGCTTGGATTCCAGTCATGGTCTTAGTTTCCTCATGGAGTGGTTACATGTTGGTACCTACACCAGGGGGCTGGTCTCTTGTGAACATTCCCCAAGTATGCCAGTTCAGATCTCGCTTAAATGCTGTGTGTTCCACTTCCCCAAAACCATATATATATTCTGATGGCAGGCGAGTCGATATTTGAATGAACTGGTCATTGAAAGCAAATCCAGGCAGGCGAGAATCCCAACTGAAAACAAAAGAAAATAAAGCTATTTCTGTCAAAATATGTGCAAGGTAGTATCACAAATAGTAATGGTAATTCTTTCTTAGATTATCTAAAAATCAATAATTTTTTCCAATATTCCTAATTATACCCAGGCATATACCAAATGGAAATAGATAATTATTCTAATACATTTTTCTTCTAGTTAACTTAAGGAATATGTAAAATATGTTTTATATAGTTATAGGGGAATGATAATGTCAATAATATGATTGTATGTTTTTATTTAGATAAGTATTTCTTTTAAAATAAAACTAATTTGAAATAATAAATGACTTAGTAATGTGTGACCTAGAAATTAAAAGTTCTCAATTTTCCTGCTTTCTTGAAATAATCACAATACATTTTTTTCTACATGTAGAATAAAAAGAAATCAATATTATAATGAAGTTTAAGTTTAACAGATATTTAAATGTCAAACTCTTACCAGTTACTACTCCCAATTGTGTGTTTCTTCTTTTACTTCATGTTCATAAAAATAAGTATGTATGAAGAAACGTGTTACAAAGAACATAATATTATTCAACTCATTTGTGAGAAGAACAGAAAAAGGAAGGAAAGTAACATTGGCAAAGAGAGGAAACATAAGTATTACAGGTAATCTGGACATATTTTAAATTTTTATATTTATTATTTTGGAAAACTATTTAATCGAAGATAGTGCTCATCAAATGACAATAAATAATGCCATTGCACCAGGATATTTTAAAAAATGACTTAGCTTCCCATGTTTGTAAACAAAAATGTTTTCATAACAACAAAATTATTAAAATAATCCAGATATAGTTTTGGTCATGATTTGTACATATCCTGACAATACCAGAAAGCATCCTGATAACATCTTCTAAGGAATGTCATGGAAAATTTAAACTATATAAAAGTTTATTTTAATATATTGTAGTTTATAGAGCTTTTGAATAAAACTACAATTTTAAAATTAAGTTTATTCGTTGTAACATAAAAACGTATCTTGACTTACGTTCTGTACCTTATTTTCATTAATATATGGCAGGTAAATGATTAATCCTATCAGATTCCATACCTAATAAACTATTTCAACAGTTTAAATAAAATGTTTACTTCACTTGTTTCCAAATACTTATCTTTGCCAACACTCATCACGCTTTTTAAAAGAGGTTTTGGGTTTGGTTCTCAATTTGATTAGAAGAATGAGTCTGATATTAATAGTGAAATTGAACACTTCCAGAGTGTAGATAAAATTGTAGGCCAATCCTTTAAGATAGTCCCATGGACTATATTTAGTTAGAAATATTAAAATGGACACAGTTATTTAACACAACTTAATTTTTTTGTATGATGCTACTCTAGGACAGAAAGATTGTTAATCATTTTACTTTTCCCTTCCTAAGCTAAAATTAAAATAGCCTTTATATCAAACAATTCAATCACTTACATAACTCTTCCAGTGCTTCTCCGTCGAATCTGGATGCCGAAAGGATTTTCCTTGATTTCAACGTCATAAAGTCTGTTTTCATAAGTACTTATTGGGGTGGTTGGAATGTCTAATGGTACTGGAACTTCATATCTCTTATTTTGGGGATCATAAATCTATTGCAGAAAAGCAGTAAAAAAGTTTACTCTTATTGCTGACATAGCATGTACATATGAAATAATTTAAATAATGGCCCAAACAAGGACATTTAGAATTTTTGTCCATATAATTTCTAATTCTTCATTCATGGCCCATATAGCTATAACAATAAAGAATTCCATATACACATTTATAATGGGACCAAATTGAGTACTGCATTTTTGAACCTTTATAAAATGTTTTGTGATTTATTTTCTATACAATAAGAAATGAAAACAAACATTTTATATCTAAATAGTCTATTGTATGGTTATACAAAAATCATTTCATGGTTAAACACAGGAGTTGTTTCAGTATATTTTGTCATACGTATGATTATACAATATACACTAATGCTAATTTATGTTTATTTGTGTCTTTATTTCTTCAGTACATTTCTTAAATACCACTAGGTCTGAGTATACTTACTTTTTAAAGGGTATTTGATAACTATTAACAAACTGCTTTCCAGAATTTTTTTACTGATTAATAGTCTCACCCAAATGTGTACTCTAATGCTCATTTTTGTTAAATTGAAAGCATTTATTTTTCATTGGTAATCATTTCATTTCCTGCTTATAAGGTTTCTTTTTCTACATTATTATTCAAAATTTATGTTCTGTTTTATAAAAATAAAACATGATTGATGTGAAAACTTATTTTATTCTTATGTAAGAAAAAGTGTACACTTTTAACTATGTCACTTATGCCTTTTTGTCTGTAGCTTGAAAGGCCTTTGCTAGCCAGATTCAAAATAAATATGCAGCTAACTTTTGTTATGCTTATGTTTAGTTTTCACATGCAACTCATTTTAAATTTTATTTTAGCATATGATTAAAGACAGATACTTTTCTATATAAATTATTAAATAACCTACCTCTTCATTATTGAGTTGTGAATATTTCTTCACACACACACACACACACACACACATAATAATCTTCTATGCTCTTCACACACACACACACACACACACACACACACACACATAATAATCTTCTATGCTTTTGTGCCACCACACAAACACACACACACACAATCTTCTATGTTTTTGTGCCATCTTGTTTCAATAAACAATCAAGCAATTCTATCTCCAGTTCCACACAGTTTTAATTATATGAATTTTTATCATTCTTTACCCCTTGCTAAATGTTAACAATCACCAGGTGTTTATTTTTTCAGATGAACTTAACAGTTACTTTATGAAGTTTCAAAAGATATTTCACTAAGATTTACATGAAAATATTTTAAAAGCATTAATTGATCTAAAGTGAATGAACATTTAAACTATCATTTACTCTTATTTATAATTTTAAAATATTTATTGTGAACATTTTTAATAGATTTTCTCCTTACAAAAATTATTAGTCTTATAATTTTTGATGTTTTTATTATTAGATTTTTTCATTTGATTTTGATAATGGTATTTGTTGCCATTTTTGCTTCTAAATAGTAAACAATAGTGTACAAGAAAATATCTTTGGAAACATTTTACATCTAGTTATTTTGTTGATATTTTTAATTTCTAATAGTTTTCTTAATGGATTCTCTTGGAATACTTAAGTTAAAAAATTTGCTATTGCTAAATATTGAAAGAAATTATTGTTTTGGTATGTATTATTGCATTGGCCAGATAATTAAGACCACAATTTAAAAATAATAAAAACAGTAAGCATCCCATTTTGTTTATTTTAATGACACTATCAGTATAGTTTGATAATACATGAGTTATGTATTTTGCAAGAATTTCAATTTATTTTAAAGTCACCATCGTATTAATCACAAAATTAGCAAAAATGAGCAGTTTCATTTATTCAGCAGCTAGGTGTGAGTTGTGTAGAAAAATATATTTTTATAGAATCAAAATATCAAATCTGTTAATATCCTTTAATATTACATTAAAAATCTAATTACATGATTATTCAAACTCTCTTGTCTCAAGAGAGGATGTAAGCATTGGAGTAGTTTTTATTAAGCATACCTTAAACTGCAACATATCATTTTTGTGATATTTCACCTCCACACGAAGAGTTGAGATGGGGTCAGAAGGTAACATTATTCTAGCATTTGCAGGATTTAGTTGGAGGTCAGCTGTTACACCCATTGATGAATAGGCAGTTGAGGTGACTGAATAAGAGTTATCTTGTCTGGGAAAGTAACACTCAGGTGCTTTGGATAGAGAACCCTAAAAATACATTGCATGTTCATTGCCAGAAATTATAAGCATTGTAGTATTTGACTCTTTAAAAATATACTGATGTTTAGTCACACATTGTATGATTTACAAGTTTTATTAATACAAAAGGAAATAGCAGTCATAACACAAAATATATTTTATGCAATTTGGGATCCCATGTACTAAAATTATATACGACGTATTTATATTTTCACTCTACATAAAGAATAATAGAGCAGAAGGGTCAAAAGTCATATTTTTTAACTAAAAAATAGTATTAGATTGTGTTGTCTGCAAAATTAAGTATAATACTAATAAATTTTGATCCTATGTTTGTTCTTACTCTTCATACTGATTGTTGATTCTTGTGTATAAAAACAGCATTATAAGCCCCTCTAAAGAGCATGTGATAGAGTTCTTTTACTTCTAATGAAACTGTCAATCCTTCTTTTTTATTTGTACTTATACTAGTCAATTACATCCTGACCAGGATTTGAAATAAGACCCATGGCCAAGAATCAGAGTTGATTGGTTTACATAGGAGTGAGAGATAAGTCCTAAGAAAAATAATTATAAACTATGGCATTGAAGGATAGTTGCCTTAATACAATCCATTCTCCCTATCTTCCTTGTTTATTAAATTATTATATTTTGTAGAGAATTATTATATTTATCTACTTTTCCAATTTCCTTTTAAAGAAGTTGTTTAAGTCCCCAAAAAAGCTCAAGAAAGGCATATAAGCTGACTAAATTAAGATAGTCTGTTTGATTCATGTTCTTTACAGTGTACTGTCTGGTTTCTATCTAAAGTGAACAATTTCATCCGTGTATCCTATCCTAGCCCTCCTTACCTATAAGAACATTTCTCCCTCAATTCTCCACCCTCATAATGAATATTGGATTCATTATGTTATTTTTAACATCAGAAACTGACTTTATTTTTCTCATTTTTTAAAGTAACTGTCACCTCTGACTACTGTTCTATTTTTTTCTGCTTTCTTTACAGCAAGACATAGAAATGGTCATCATACTCCCTATCTCTAATTTGTCCCTTCATTTTACTTGAACTCACTCTAACCAGGTTTTTATCTCCAGTACTCTAATGTTTGCATGTCAAAGTTACCAAAGACTTCCATGCCGCCAAATCCACATGTCAGTTTCCAGTCCTTATCTTACCGGCAAACAATTTGCACGGTTGATCATTTCTACCATTTTAAGTGCTTTGTTCACTTGGCTTCCGGGACCCAGCATGTTCTTTGTTTCCGACACAATACTTGTGCTTTTCTTTCTTAGCTTCCTTTTTCATTCCTCCTTGACTAAAGTTTGTAATCACCCAAGGTTTAGTTTTTGAACAGATCTCATCTATTCAAGCTTATTTCCTTGATAATATCATCCTGTCATACAGCCTCTTAAAAGCACAAAGAAGCAAAGCCAAAACACCCTACCCAACACATGTTACAATCACACCATTTTGGGGGAAAAAAAAACCTCATCCAAATGAAAGTAAATTCAAAAATAAGAAGTTGCATCTTTTTCCAGATGAGAAGGATCCAGTATAAGAACTTTAGTATCATGAAAAAAATAAGAGTGTTGTGACACCCCCAAAGGATTATTCTAGCTCTCTAGCAATGGATCCTAAACAAAGTGAAAATTGTTAAACTATAGATAAATAATTCAAAATATGGATTGTAAGGGAGCTCAGTAAAATCCAAAAGAAAGTTGAAAATTAATGTTCAGAAATAAAAAACAAGACATAAAAGGTAGAATTTTTTTGAAAAAGTAACTTCTGAAAATTGAAAAAATATAATTGAAGGAATTTAAAAACACAATTAAAAACTTTAACAATAAGCTGTATACCAAATAGAGAAAAGAATTTCAGTCTTGAGCATGATCTTTCAAATCAACTATTGTCAGACAAAAATATTTTTAAATGAATTTTGAAAAACAGATAAAGCCTTCAAAAAATTTAAGATTATGTAAAGTGACCAAACCAACAAGTTAAAGGAATTCCTGAGAGAGAAATAAAAGTTAAAAATGTGGAAAACTTAATTGAGAAAATAATTCCAAACAGTTTTCCTGGTCTTGCTAGTGATGCAGACACAGATACAAGAAGTTCAGAGGATACCTGGAAGATACTTTATAAGACAAACAGAACCAACACATATACTTATCAGGCTATTCAAAGTCCACATGAACAAGAGAATCATAATAGCAGCTAGAAAGAAATATCAATAACCTATAACAGAAATCCCATCAGACTAACAATAGGCTTTTTAGCAGAACCCTTACAAGCCAGAAGAGATCAGGAGCCAATTTTCAGCCTTCTTAGAGAAAAACAATGATAAGAATTTTATATCCTGTGAAAATAAGCTTCACAAATGAAGGAGAAATGAAGTTTTTCCTATGCAAGCAAACACTAAGTGAAGTTTTCACCACCAGACTGCCTCTACTGGCCCAAAATATGCTCAGACAAGTTCTAAATATGGAAATGAGAGAATGATACTTACCAGCATAAAAGCAGATGTAAGTATGAAACTCACTAATTCTACAAAACAATTGCACAATTAAGATGACAAAGAAATTAGGCAACAATAGCATAACAGGAACAAAACCTCATACATCAATATTAACCTTGAATGTAGGTGGCCTCCAAAATTTGCAATATATTTGGCCATCTCAGTACATTCAAATAAATGAAAATCATATCAAGTATCTTCTCAGATCACAGTGGAATAAAGTTAGAAATCAATACCAAGAGGAACTCTTAAAATTATACTAATACGTAACACTTAAACAACTTGCTCAGAGTAATCTTAATCTTTGGATAAATGATGAATTTAATGCAGAAATAAAACAGTATTTAAAAAAAAAAACCCTGAAAATTCTAACACAACATGTCGAAACCTCTGGGATACAGCAAAATAATGCTAAAATGAAAGTTTATAGTTTTAAATGACTAAATTAAATATGATGAAAAGATCTCAAAATAGCTTAGTATCACACCTAAATTAATTAGAAAAACAAGAGTAAACCAAACTCAAAGTTAATGGAAGAAAATAAAGATCAGAGCAGAACTAAATGAGACTGAGACCTAAAAAAATAAAAATAAAAGGGATCAATGAAATAAAAAAATAAACAAAATTGAAAGACAGCTAGCTAGATTAACCAAGAAAACTAAAAAGAAGAATCAAATAAGCACAATCAGAAAATATAAAGGTGGCATTACAATTGGTGTCAAAGAAATACAAAAGATCATTAGAGACTGCCAAGAGCATCTGCATGCAAACAAACTAAAACACTGAGTGAAAATGGATAAATTCCTGGAAACATGCAATCTTTTGGGAAACATAGGGAAGAAATAGAAATTCTGACCAGACTAATACTGAGTAATGAAATTGAATCAAAAATAAAAATCTCCCAGAAAAAAGAAGAATGATGAGGAAGAAGAAGGAGAAGGAGAAGGAGAAGGAGAAGGAGAAAGAGGAGAAGGAGAAGAAGGAGGAGAAGGAGGAGGAGGAGGAGGAAGAAGAGGAGAAAGAGGAGGTGAAGGAGGAGGAGGAGAAGCACTGTTGCCCAGGAGCAGGTGGATTCACAGCCAGATTTTACCAGATGTACAAAAGAGCACTTTTATCAATGTTACTGACACTATTCCAAAAGTTAAGGAGAATTGATTCTTTTATACTTTATTCTCTGAAACCAGTATCAATCCTGATACCAAAATCAGATAAGGACACAACAATAACAACAAAAAGAAAACAACAGATGCATATTCTAGATTAACAGATGCAGAAATACTTATCAAAATACTAGCAAAGCAAATCCAATAGTACATCAAAAAGATACTGGCATAATCAACACCACCTTTATACCAGGATGGTTCAACATAAGCAAATCACCACATAAAGAGGATTAAAAACTAAAACCATATGATCTTTTCCATAAATGCAGAAAAAAAGCATTCAATAAAATCCAATATTTTTTCATAATAAATACCCTCAACAAAGTTGGCATTGAAAGAACATACATCAAAATAATAAAAGGCATATATAACAAACCCACAGCCAACGTTAACTGGGGAAAAGGTGAAAACATTTCTCCTAAGAATTTGAACAAAGATGACCATCCTCTTTGCTCTTCTTCAACATAGTAGGGAAAGTCCTAGCCAGAGTAATCAGGCAAGAGAAAGAAGTTGGAAAAGAGGAAGTCAAATTTTCTGTTTGCTGATGACATGTTCATATACCTAGAAAACCCTGAACAGTCCTCCAAGTGACTCCTGGACTTAATCAATAACTGTAATTAACTTTCAGTATACAAAATCAGTGTATGAAAGTCAGTATCATTTCTATACACCCATAGCATTCAAACTGAGACCAAAATTAAGAATTCAATTTCATTTTCAATAGTTGTGCCAGAAAATAAATACATAAAACACCTAGGAATACATTTAACCAAGAAAGTGAAAGATCTCTGCAAGGAGAACCACGAAACACTGATGAAAATTATCACAGGATACAAAGAAATGGAAAAACATCTATACTAATGGATTGGAAGAATCAATATAACTAAAATGTCCATACTGACCAGAGCAATCTACAGATTCAATTTCTATCAAATTATCAATGTCATTTTTTCACCAGATTAAAAAAAAGCAACAAAAACCCACGGTTCTAGAATTCACATGGAACCATAAAAGAGACCAAATAGCCAAAGTATTCCTAAGCAAAAACAACAAATCTGGAGGTATCACATTATCTGACATCAAATTATACTCTAAGGATAGAGTAACAAAACATTCTGGATTTGGTACAAAAATAGATGTGTAGATCAATAGAACAGAATTAAAAACCCAAAAATAAAGCCTCATACCTACAACAGCTGATCTTTTAGGAAACTGACAAAAATATACAATAGAGAATGGATATTCTATTTAATAAATGCTGCTAGGAAAATGGGCTAGGTATATGCTGAAGAATGACACTGGACCCCTGTCTCTCACCATATACAAAAATTAAGTCGAGATAGATTAAATATATAAATGTAAGACATAAAACCATAACAATCCTTTGAAAAAAACTAGAAAAAAACTCTTATGGATATTGGCCTAGGAAAAGAATTTTTACCTTAGACCACAAAAGCAAATGCAATAAAATAAAAAATAGAGAAATGGAAATTAATTAGAATGCATCTGCAAGACAAAATAAATAATCAATGGAGTATATAGACAACCAATAGAATGGGAGAAAAAGAATTGCATACTATGTAAACAACAAAGGACTAATACCCAGAATCTATAAGGAACTCAAAAAACTCAATTAAGGATAAAATAGACAATGTCATTGAAAAGTGGACAAAGAAAATGAACAGGTATTTTGCAAAAGAAGACATATGAGCACTAACAAATGTGTTTTAAAAATGCTCAGTATCACTAATCATGAGAGAAATGCAAATTAAAACCACAGTAAGATACAATCTCATACCCCAAAATGGCTATTAGTAAGATGTCAAAAAACAACAAATGTTGGCAAAGATGCAGAGAAAAGGGAATGCTTATATACTGTTGGTGGAAATATACCTTTATGGAAAACAGTTTGGAAGTTTCTCAAAGAACTAAAAATATAACTATCATTTGACCCAGCAATCTCACAACTGGGTATCTATCCAAATGGAAAAAAAGTTACATCAAAAAGACACTTGCACTGGTATGTTTATTGCAGCAATATCCACAATGGCAAAGTCATGGAATCAACTTAAGTGTCCATCAATAGACGACTGGATACAAAAAAATGTGGTATGTATACACCATGGAGTACTAAGCAGCTATAAAAGACAATGAAATAATGTCTTTTGCAGCAACATGGATGGGGTTAGAGGTCATTATCCTAAGTGAAATAACTCAGAAACAGAAAATAAAATACTGCATATTTTCATTTACAAGTGGGAGCTAAACAATGGATACAAGAGGAAAAAGAGAGTAATAACTACTGAAGACTCCAATATGGACGTGAGTGGAAGGGAAGGGAAGATTGAAAAGTTACCTATTTCATTTAATGTTCTCTATTTGGGTGACGGGAACACTAGAAACCTAAAACTCATCAGTATGTAATACATTCATGTAACAAACCTGCACAGGTATCCCCTGTATCTATGAAAAAAAAAAAAGTCATACCACTGGAATTTTTTCCTTCTTTCCCTTTCCTGCTTAAGTTTAAGCTATAGTATCTATCTAAATTAAGACGTAATTTTCTTCCTACATTTTTGTTTTCCACAATATAATGCAACCTTTATCAGAGCAGAAAGGTTTTGTTTATTTTGTTCACCTATAGTAGTAACTAGAATTTATTAGGTCTCAATAAGTATTTGTTAAATGAATCAATCAAAAAATAGTGAGATCTAAAGTATTACCAGAAAGGATATCCACACTCTGATTCATCAAATCCTAACATTAAAACTTAATTTACTTGACTTAATGCTAATAGTTCTGGGAAAGATAAAATTTCACATTTTCATGTTTAGAAGTTATTTATGCTTTATCAAAATGAATTGTTCCCACCTTTCCTTTAGACTTGTTGTGATAAAGTTAGCAGGCTTTGAATGCAAAGGGGAATGGTTGTGAATTTGACTAGAGAGGCAACTTAAAGAGAAGATTTAGATAAACGAACAATACTTCACTATCTGACTTTTGTTGATTTTAGAATCTTTTCTCCTCCTCACTTTTTCTGTTCTTATATTCTTCCCTGTTCTTCACTAGTGATAAAGATTATGTTGCTTTAACAATTAATGGAGAGATATTGGGTAATTTCTCTGGAGGCAGAGATTCTGTGCATCTCTTTATACAAATGTAAACTTTTCTGGGAAATTGCTGACAGATATGTCTTGTCTCACCTCGGTGATATAACAAATGCATTTACTTATTTGTTTATATTAAATAAATGTATTTGTTGACAAAACTCAATGATGTAACAAAAAGCCCAGAATTTGGAAAAACAGGCATAGCAAGAGGAAATATTACACACGTCTCCTTCCTATGACATTGGTAAAAACATCTGCCATCCTCAGCTGTCATCATTTTGTTAAAATGAAAGTGAAAATGACAGCCAGAGATTATCATCATCCTTAGCGGAAGAGAACTAGCCCATTACTCAAAATTATATATCTTAATAACTTGAGCCAATGTTTTTGAAATACTGTCCACTACTGGCATATCTTACCCAATTGAGCAAATCAGCTACAGTCAACACCTAGTAAAGTGTAACACATAGAGTATTATTTAAGTAAGTAAAGTTACACTATCTAAAGTGCCTGGAAAGCAATTTGCACATTAATTTAGCCTGGCATTTACCAAGATATGTCTTTGGATAACTAATTAAGATAAAAGTGAATTGCCTATCAGATATGCTAATTTCAAATTCCAAATGATTATCTACTTGAATCTAATTTATATGCTGCAGATTTAAAATTATAATATGTAAAATTTGCATTGAAATGCTTATGTAAAAACAGTATCATGAGTAATAATTAAAATTATTATTACCGTTCGCCATAAACAGCCACGTTGTATACACTTTTCTTGAGTTGCAAAATCTGCATCTGGATAACAATTAAATGTTTCATTTTCTGAGAAAACTTGATTCCATTGAACACTAAAGGTTTTTCCAAGGTTAAGGTTGAGATCTCTAATTAGGAGAACCTTTGAAGACAAAATAAAACAGGAACAAACAAACAACAACACTAAATACTGTATCTGATCACTGGATGACTTAAAAAAGTTTCCATTTTACGAAACGTGGTAACAACAGCAATTATTCAAATTAAATCACTAATAGTTTTGATAAAATACTTGAAAAACAGAATATAAATATGCAATATATATGTGTGTATATGTATATACATATACACACATATATATATACATATGCATATACACACACAGATACAATTATTCTATAGTTGGGATTGCAAATTTATGTTTGATTATTGCTTATATAACTTGGGAATAATGTGAGCAAGATTTGTCCCATACCAATATTTTCATCTACTTAGCTTACTTTCTGATGTCCACCAAACACTATTGCAAAACTTGACTTTGGGCAATGAAAATTAATATAAAGATCAGTCTATGCACAGCAGAAATATGATGGTACACTATTAGTGTATATGTATATATTTTTATAAGCATAAGAGTACACATACAAATAGCCAAGATAGACCTTTATATTGCATACATAAGCAATACAATTATTTTTTATTATACCTCTTTCAAACTCTGTTAGAGTCAAAAAGTTCTCAACATTTGGAATTTTTGTTTGTGTGGACTAGGTAGGTTAGAGTTCAAAATAGAAAAATTTTATGGAAAATATTAGCAAGGCCCATGTAATTAGCATGCAAGATAAAAATAAAATAGGGAGAGAGAAATAGCAAGGAGTTCCCTTCATGCTCATATCTAAATACACATTGAATTGACATAAATTGTAGTATTGTTCAGAAACAGGTAAGAAATAAATGAAGGGAGAAGGAAGGAAAGAAAGGAAGACACATTGTGAAGAGAAATAAAGTAAGTGCCTAAATGGTTATATAATGTTAAATTTGAGGTTATATGATAGTTACAATATTTCAAATATGGTAATTACCTGGTTAGAAGCATCATAAGTGAAATTGTTATGAGCGCTTATTGGTTGATTATTTTCCGTCACTGTAACTTGTGTAACAGTGTCTGTCAACCCAAGGATTTTTACAGTCTCGAAAGCTAAGGTAGTTCCTTCCTGGTATGTTGAATGTGTACACACAATATCTAATTTGTTCTGGGAAAAATAGTATATAGTATTACATATTAGGTCATCAGATATAAGCCTGAAATAAAAATACTAATATGAAATAGCAAAAAAGGTCATCATCTACGTATCTATTCCTACCAGCTCTCCTCATCCAAGTAGCATATATAAATATGCTTATTAATAACTATCATCATTATTATATATACCAGAAAACTTTATTTTCAGAGATAACCTTAATTACTCATATGCAACACATATATACTCCTTCTTATTCTAGCCCTAACACTTATGAAGAATAATTTAGCTTTGCCAAAAAAGAATGTAAGAAAAAAACCCTACATCTATGAAAAAATCATTTCTATCAACGATTCAAAATTTAACCTTATGCATAGGTTTTCCCATCACCAAACAAAATCCACACCAATTATTACTGTGACTACTTCATTAAAACATTTTCAAATGTGTTGAAATTGTTTTTCTAGGGCATGTTGTCTAAAACCAAACATAATATTTAAGAAGTCTCAAGAATTCTTTGCATCAATTACAGGGTCTCAAACTTTAAACATTTTAAGGTAACAATTTGTTTATAATTTAACAATTTAAATGTAACTATTTCACTGAACTATTAATTTCATTACATTCCATTAAAATCTGTAGGCAAATGTAAACATCTTTTCCAAAATATTCATCATAAAAGAATGACTTAGGTACAAATGAATTATACATTTAACTATATGTACAAAGAGAATGCTTACGTCAGAAACTGAAAATGTATATAATATGTAGTTGTCATTTTGTAAGGTATCTGAAATGAAAAATATTGTGATCAGTACAAAATACAATGTTAAATTCTCTGCTCTGGTTTTACACTTACATAACACTTAAGAAATATGAACAAATTAGATTATGTTTATTAATGAAGCATCCCGATCAGATTTTCCTTTTAAATTTTTTAAATTGTGTCTAAACAAAATGATAATGGTATTTTATTTTCACAGTAAATAGAGATCATGAATATATGTTTGCCTTGTTTACTTTTTCAAAGACTACCAAGGTATTTCTGGAAATTAAAAGAAAGCAAAACTTACAGTAAATAATATATAATTAAAAATGTATTATTTTGAATGCTCTTATTCGCTCCTTAGTAAATCTCATAACAGTAAATTTTTCCTCGGAAGACCTGGCACACTATAATATATTTTGCATTAAAAATTATTTTTCTATTATGTTTTATTATTGGACAAAAAAGAATAAATCTGGAGACATGTTAAAGATTAAAATAAACTTTAACCTGTAATTGAAATAAACTTTAATGAGGAAAATTGATAAATATATTTTCTGTGCCATATATGTAATAAAACTTTTATTCAACATATCTCTTTAAAAGAAAAACTGAAGGACTAAAATAGTTTGTCGAAAACACTGTTAAAATATAAAGGGAATCCTAGGATTCATGTAATATATTTTCCATAACATCAATTTGCTTAATATTTTAGTCCTAGGAAATAAAATTATATTCAGAACCTGAATTGCAGATCACTTTACTGTTTCCATGTTTGGTTACAAATTCATTAATCTGAATTCTGGTTTTCTTTAACTTTTTAAATGCACATAATTACATAGGTATCATATTAAATAACTGATTGAATATTATTCCTCATATTCTTAACTATCTACTTATATGAAAGTAAACTATTCATATGCATCTTTCAGTAGACAGTATGTATTTGGAATGTTCATACAATTTGAGTAATAGGAATAATCATATAATTACACCACACGTGCTATCGATGGAGGTATTAGCTCAACAACATTGTTAGACTGATGACTACAAATAATCAAAGTTCAACTGGAATCCACTTTTACAAAACTTCTATGTAATAAGTTTCAGCTTACTTCATAAGTCAGAGAATAGGTTTGAAATCTAATGTCATGGGAGAGCTCACCCTAGTGTGCTTACAATCCAGGATGTTTAAGAAAGAGCAAAAAGGTTGGTGAGCTAAAATTGAATGAGAAATAGAATGAGCAACACAGAATAATGTATGTGTGTATGTGTGCCTGTGTGTGTGCACAAGTTAAAGCACAAATAATAAGCTCTCTAGGCCTCAGTAAAGACTCTGTCTCCTAATTGAGTAAAATGGAGGATCAGTAGAGGGTTTTGAGAAGGCATGCAATTACTGGAATCACCTTTTAAAATGATTACTCTGTGTGCTGGGTTGTCATAGAATTTTAAAAGGGGTTGAAAAGAGCTACAGGCCAGTTAGGAAGCTACTGTACTAAATTAAAATGAAAGATGGTGATGATAGTGGCAGAACTGATGAGACGATTCGGTTCAAAGTAGAATCAATGCAAATCTTAGGTTCTGAGAGAAAACAGTCCATTCCAAGGTGTTGGCATCAGTGGCAATGAAGCTACCATCAACTGACAAGGGGAACACCATAGATGAAGCAGATATTCGGTGGTAAGATCCAAGTTCTATCTTGGCAGATTATGTTTTAGATTTTTATTGCACAAACAAATGGAGAAGCAACAAAGAAGACTGATTTGGAGATATACATTTGAAAGTTAGGTAAATGGCACGAAAGATTACACTTATCAAGGAAAAGAATACAATTAAAGAATAATAATAATTAAAAGACAAAGGACATATATGATTAATAGCTGTTAATGCTACAAGTAATTCACAGCTTGCTTTGAGAAAATCACCCAGAGAATAGGTGTTTCCTTAGAATAAGTTTGATTGCTAATACATTGATATAATACCATAAATAAATGTAATTTATTTAAATGAATATTAACTGAGGGTGAATATAAGTCTTAGGAGAGAATTATAGAATCCTGTGGTAATTTTTAAATATTTACATTTTCAAAAATAAATAAATATTCACATCTTTCATACATGTTTAAAGGCATTTAGGATAGTTTTTTTTCTTGTCCTTCTTATATTTATCTGTAATTCTTTAAAATTCATACAAGAATATTCCTTAATATATCTGAGAAGTAATTAATTAAAATAGAAGATAAACTATAATTTTTTGTACTCATATATAAAACACATACCTAAAAATGCTTTATTAGAAGAAATTAGAAAAGTTTCTTAAAATGTGTAAGGAAAATTTTAATTGAATAGTTAAATCCAAATAAATAAACTTACCATAGCATAATTAGAAATGTCACAGCATAAAATGACTTTTAAATATTTTTTTTGGTATATTGAATTCTCAAGTTTGGAGCTCAAGAATTATAATAATAGATACTTAAGGAAAATAAATTGTAAACAATGACATTCTTACCTTAAATAATTTGACACTAGCTAAATTTTTAAATGGTGGTTTTATATTTTGTTTACAGTAACAAAATTTTAATTATAAACACTACCATATGTTAAAACAGCTGAAAATACAATGCAATTTATATATCTGAGAATTTATTGACTATTTTCATCTAAAAGATAAAGATAAATTAAAAAGTCTTGTCAAAGACAACAAGCAAAAGCACAAAACTGGGTGTTTTAATTAAATGTAGATAAAAGAAGTAATGATGTTAAAAATTTTTGAATAATCTAAAAGCCTGCAGCAGATAAAAAAATAGGAATTAAAAATAAAAAATTGTGACATTTTAAAAATGATACAACCTCTATAAATAAAGCCAAAATTTCCCATTATCAGAATGAACATTTAAAGCATATCACTTTCAGACTTACCTTTAGTTTCTCCATCATCCCAGAAAAAGTCTCCTTGTGCTGTGTTATTTTCATTTAATGCAACTATGAGTCCTAGAGGATTCTTACGGCTGTTAAGGAAAATTAGGTGCATATATGATTAAAAATAAATGCATAATAATAAAATATCCTATAAATAAGTCCATTTCAACCTGTTTTATGAGTCCTGAATTAGGTAAGAACATTGACATCAATAAATTTGTATTTATATGTATTAATAATTTCTCAATATTAATGTTCTTATGTGATTATGGAAATAATTTATACAGGTAGGAAATACGTCAAAATAATAAATATAATAAATGCAATCATGGATTTTTTGAAGGCTGAGATACTTAAAAAATTGAAACAATATAATATTTTAATTCAAACAAGAAAAATTAAATGTGTATTATTAAGGTTCAATTTAACCTGTATAACCCAAAATTTCAATGTATTAAGTCTACATCTTGCATGTAAACCAATAAAAAAACTATTCAAATTAAAAAAAGATGTTTAGTAGAATCTGTAAGAACCTTATGAATGAAGTGATTATAACAGCATAAATGAGACTTTAGTCAATAACTATGTTGTTCTTTTTTTTTCTTAAGTTACATTTTACCGTAAAATAGTATCTCCAAGGCTATACAGTCCAGGTGTCTCCTAGACCGTGCAGTATGTATTCCTTCCAGTGTGCATTTACCAAAGCGTATGTTGCTGTTAATGATTACAGCTCTTGTGTATAACAATTGTTTTCGAGAACATATTCATGAATCAGTTACATTATGAAAATAGTCTTTTCTAGAATGCCAAAACAGTTAAATTACTAATTACTAATCCATACCACTAACATGCTACATGCAAGAAAAGAATAAATAATATAATTTCAGATATTCTTAATGTTACGAAGAAAATACAGCAGGGTAAAGAACAGAGAGTGACTTTCTGTTGGGTTGTGGCAGAATATGGCAAAGTATGTGAATTCAATAGGACAGTTTCTGTGCCCTTGTATTCAGAATGAATGATGAGACATGGATCACCAGCATTTTCAAGTTTCTTTTATTTTTAGAAAATATTTCTGAGATTTACACTTAGTGAGTGATTTAGTTTCTCTCTTGCTGTTTACTGAACTTAAAATATCCAATTCATTTATGAACTTAAAACATTTTAGCAGAAAGAAATACATTGGGATTTACTTATGTATGGAAATTCAAATATGTAAAAATTAACACATACATTACTCAATTATATAACAAATATTCACATTTCATATATTGATTAAGAATCAAATATTATCTTAAATTATGCATACTCGAGCTAATGTGAGTAAATTTTTGGTACAGGAAGTTAATTTCTAATTAAATTAGAAATTTTAAAAATCAAGATATTTATAGTAATATATATAATTTCATACTTCTTATAACTATGATGGTTATAATTCAGTATTACCTCTGTGTGTCAAATATCTTCAAGTGAAAGAACTAACATTGTCTTTGATTCTTACTGCAAATATGAAATATTAAAACTTGAATTTTATTTTAGATTTCAGTTAATGATTTTTCATTTTACCTTGCTGTTGTTGTTACATCTGGTTCTTGAATGGGGATGATATAACCTCCTCTAAGATGTAATCCTATTTTGTCTGCTGGAAGGTACATATCAACACGTTGTTTCCTCCATGGCCGTTTTGCACCCTAATATTTGGAAGATTAAAAAGATTCTCAACACTATTGAAGACTTTAGACTCTATTTCACAAGAATTAAAAGGTATGCATAGAAACAATTACAAGCAAGTTATGTCATCCAAATAAATATTAATATATTGTTTTCTAACTTTTAGATAATTTTTTTCAGTTTACGGAATAAAGCAGAGAAAAAACAAGTTTATTTTTTCAAAAATAAAACTTCAACAAAAAAACTCATTTTCTTTCTACAATAATTAAGAATATTTTCATTAACTTTTTCATTATTTATTTTGGTTTAAGGTTAACTACGTCTTTAGGAATGATTTTCTTAAAATTATTATTCCTGTAAAAATCAAGGGTATAGGTAGCCAATGTAAGTGACATGCAAAATAATATCATTTAAAATAAATATTGCTCAAGAAGCCTTGTTCAATTGAAAAAATGGAAGGTGTATATGAAAGCTGTTATGTTGCCTTTTCAAGGTGGAAATAAAACGCTTTTTCAAATATTTGAATATACCATATAAAAACAAATATATAAGATTATCTCTGTACTCCAGTCTTCTGGCAATAAGATAAATATGTAAAATAGGAAAAATCATTAAAATAAGTTATCACTCCTTTCTAAATTACTGCTAACCTTTTATTTCCACCAGTTAAAAATAAAAAGTATCTCTTTATACTAAATAATTAACTTCATATTAGAGTCTAGCTCATGTGCAACAAAAGATATATTTACAAAAATTTTTACAAATTTTTAAACTTTGAAATTATTATTTTTTATACTAGCAATGGAAATTTTAATCATATGTATACTATGTAGTGAAGTTTCTATGGAGTTAAGTTTCTATGTAGAAATGTTTGAAAATATAATACTTGTGGCCGGGCGCAGTGGCTCATGCCTGTAATCCCAGCACTTTGGGAGGCCTAGGCGGGCGGATCACGAGGTCAAGAGATTGAGACCATCCTGGCCAACATGGTGAAACACTGTCTCTACGAAAAAAAAATACAAAAATTAGCTGGGCGTGGTGGTATGTGCCTGTGGTCCCAGGTCCTCGGGAGGCTGAGGCAGGGGAATTGCTTGAACCTGGGAGGCAAAGGTTGCAGGGAGCCGAGATCGCCCCACTGCACTCAGCCTGCAGAGCAAGACTCTGTCTCAAAAAAAGAAAATATAATACTTGTGAGACTGTTAG
>CAUYLG010062578.1:0-10863 GCA_963573385.1 Cacajao melanocephalus | reverse complement strand
TGTGTAGATGTGGTGCATTTATTTTTCTCTGCTGTATAATATCCCTTGTTGGGAATTGGCAATTTATGATTCTGGTTTCCTCCTGATGTTGGACATTTTTGCATTTTTGTTGGACATTTTATGGCTTCTAGGTTAGTTTTTAAAAAACTTCTAGCTTTAGTTTTTGTTTTGAGACAGGGTCTCACTCTGTCACCCAGGTTAAAGTGCAGTGGTGAGATCATAGCTCATTGTGGCCTCAAACTCCTGGGCTCAAGTAATGCTCCCACCTAAGCAAAGGGCTGGGATGGGACTACAGGCATGCGCAATAGCACATGGCCCAACAAATAGTTGTTACCTAAATAGTACACGAAGAGTCTACTCAGCTTAAGACAAAACTTTTTTTTAGTAATAAAACGGTATCTTAGCCGGGCACAGTGGCTCAAGTCTGTAATCACAGCACTCTGGGAGGCCAAGGCAGGCAGATCACTTGAAGCCAGGAGTTTGAGATCAGCTTGGACAACATGATGAAACCCCACCTCTAATAAACAAAAAATACAAAAATTAGCCAAGCATGGTGGTGCACACCTATAGTACCAGATACTCTGGTAGCCCCAGGTGGGAGGATCACTTGAACCTAGGAGGTGGAGGTTGCAATAAGCCAACGTCGCACCATTGAATTCCAGCCTGGTGACAGAGCAAGACTCTGTCTCAAAAAAATAGATTATCTTATTATTCCGCCTGCTTACTGTCAGAATTTCTGTAGTGACTATAGTTAAGCATGTAATACAGTAATGGAATAACGTACACACGTACACACACACACACACACACACACACACACACACGATCTGACATAACAAGCCCAATAAATGTTTTTGCTTCCCATAAGGCACACTCAGAATGTCAATTCTTCCTCACTCTTTCCCAGCTTTGTTCAAGTAGAAACAGGGGCCACTAGATGCAATAATTAAAGGGAAATCTTATACCTCCCAGCAGATCTGAGCCTTGTTTTCATTCCAAACCTACTCAAACCAAAGCTCTTTAAGAACAGAAGCTTCTTTAAGCCCTCAAAAATATTCCCTAAAACCCAGATTCCTCAAGGCCCTGAGAATTTGTATCTACTTCTAGGCCAGGGCAGCAAGGTAGATAGGGTTAGCCAGGTTCACAAGAACACCAACACCAGCCAGTCACTAGGCAGGTGATAGCAATGAGACGACCTAGAATGGCAAAAATAGAGGAGGACAAGAGTGATCTGTTTGGTTCCTCCAGCTCCTTCCCCCATCCCAGCCAGGTTCTGCTATCTCCAATAAGCTTCTGGGCTGTCAGATCCAGTTTTAAGACTGTTTAAAGTGACAGAGCCAGAACTCCAGTCCCTAAAATACAATTTGCAAAAGAAGTCCTAGGATAAGGGACAGCCTTTTATAATCCAAGATTAACCCTCATTTTGAAAAAATCATGATGGTTTCCGTTGTTTTTAAATTATCTTAAAAATGAACAGTGTTAAAGGCCGGGCATGGTGGCTCATGCCTGTAATCCCACTGCTTTGGGAGGTGAGGCAGGCAGATCACGAGGTCAGGAGATCAAGACCATCCTGGCCAACATGGTGAAACACTGTCTCTACTAAAAATACAAATTAGCTGGGTTTAGTGGCATGCGCCTGTAGTCCCAGCTACTCGGGAGGCTGAGGCAGGAGAATCACTTGAACCTGGGAGTCAGAGGTTGCAGTGAGTTGAGATCATACCACTGCACTCCAGCCTGGCAACAGAGCGAGACTCTGTCTCAAAAAATTAAAAAAAGTGTTTTATTCTGCAAAGAAAAAAATTATTGAAACAAACTATATTAATCAATAAAGCTAGTTTTTGGTGGTTTTTTTTGTTTGTTTGTTTGTTTTTTTGAGGAAGGGTCTTGCTCTGCTGTCTAGGCTGGAGTGCAGGGGCATGATCTCAGCTCTCTGCAGCCTCTGCCTCCTGGGCTCAAGTGATCCTCCCATCCCAGCCTCCCAAGTAGGTAGGACCACAGGCACACGCTGCCATGCCTGGCTTGATTGACTGATTGATTGATTGATGGCGTCTCACTCAGCCACCCAGGCTGGAGTGCAGTGGTGTGATCTCGGCTCACTGCAACCACTATCTCCCAGGTTCAAGCAATTCTCCCGTCTCAGCCTCCCCAGTAGCTGGGATTACAGGCACCCACCATCATGCCTGGCTAATTTTTGTGTTTTAGTAGAGATAGGATTTCATCACGTTGGCCAGGCTGGTCTTGAACTCCTGACCTCAGGTGATCCGCCCACCTCAGCCTCCCAAAGTGGTAGGATTACAGGAGTGAGCCACCGTGCCCAGCCTAGTTTTTTTATTTTTTGTAAAAATAAGGTTTTGCCATGTTGCTCATGCTGGTCTTGAACTTCCAATCTCAAGTGATCCTCCTGCCTCGGCCTCCCAAAGCACTGGGATTACAGGTGTGAGCCACTGTGCTTTACCTCAACTGTACTTTTCAAATGTACATTTTACAGATGAGAAAAAGAATCAATGATCTGTCCAATGTCACACAACAAATCGAGGCAATGCTCAAGTGATCACTGAAGAAAATATCTCAATTTTTTTCTAGTTTATCATTCTTAAGAATCGCTGCTCTAGCCGGGTACAACTGCTCACACCTGTAATCCCAGGGTTTTGGGAGGCCAAGGTAGGAGGATGGCTTGAGCCCAAGAGTTTGAGCCCAGCCTGGGTAACACAGTGAAACCTCATCTTTTAAAAAAAAAATTGGGGGGCTGCGTGTGGTGGCTCATACCTGCAATCTCAGCACTTTGGGAAGCTGAGGCAGGCGGATCACGAGGTCAGGAGTTCAAGACCAGCCTGGCCAAGATGGAGAAACCTCGTCTCTACTAAAAATACCAAAAATTAGCCAGGCATGGTGGCACATGCCTGTAATCCCAGCTACTCGGGAGGCTGAGGCAGAGAACTGCCTAAACCCAGGAGGTGGAGGCTGCAGTGAGCTGAGATTGCACCACTGTACTCCAGCCTGGATGACAGAGCCAGACTGTCCAGAAAAAAAAAAAAATTTTTTTTTTTTAATGAGCCAGACATGGTGGCACACTCCTGCAGTCTTAGCTACCACGGAGGAAGAACGAAGAAGTGGGAAGCAAGAAAGCCTGCAGACATTTAAAAGTACTCAGCTCAACCCACGGAAACTGCATTTTTCTCTTCTTCTATTCCTGGATGAGGTCAGAAGGACATGAGCTTTGCTCAGACAAAGGGTCTTTTGTAAAATCCCTAAGTTAAAAAAAACTGTCAAACTTGAACTTTATAAAATCAAGGGCCACCTTAGAACTACCTCCTTATGGCTAAAGCTAGGGAGATACGGGATCAGGAATGCAGCAGGCCACTGTTTGGCTGCCCTATGTTAGATGGCCAGCTGCCAGAGTACAAATCTGTATGTACCCAACCAAGCAGCTGCACACAGGCTGATGGGCTTTTAATACCTGCTACTTGATGATATAACCTTTTTTTTTTTTTGAGACACGGTCTTGCTCTGTTGCCTAGGCTGAAGTGCAGTGGCACCATCATGGCTTACTGCAACCTCCACCTCCCAAGTTCAAGTGATCTTCCCACCTCAGCCTCTCGAGTAGCTGAGACTACAGGCATGCACCACTATGCCAGGCTAATTTTTTTTTTAATTATATTTTTGTAGAGCCAGGTTTTCCCATGTTGCTCAGGCTGGTCTCGAACTCCTGGACTTAAAGCGATCCACCTGCCTCGGCCTCCCAAAGTGCTGGGATTACAGGCATGAGCTACCATGCCTGGACTCCATGAAATAATTTCTTATTCATTCTATACCTGTAGAAACTGACTTTAGAATAAAAGCTAAGGGCTGGGCATGGTGGCTCACTTGAGGTCAGGAGTTTGAGACCAGCCTGGCTAACATGGTAAAACCTCATCTCTACTAAAAATACAAAAATTAGCTGGGTATGGTGGTACGTGCCTGTAATTCCTGCTACTCGGGAAGCTAAGACACGAGAATTGCTTGAACCTGGGAGGCAGAGGTTGCAGTGAGCAGAGATTGCACCACTGCCTTCCAGCCTAGGTGACAGAGCAAGACTGTCTCAAAACACAAACAAGTAAATAAATAAAAGCTAAGAAGCTGTTTGTGGAGGGTATGGCTCAAAGTCTAATGATATAAGGATACGGGAGCCAAAATTCCTAGGTCCAATAAGGCCCCAGAGAGCTGTCATGGTCTCCCTCACTCTGAAATTTCAGTTATGCTATTTTATAAGGAGATTACATAACCTCTTCTACTTTTTCCAGGGTTCCTAAATTCCCTCCTCAGCCAGCTTAGGCTCCATTATTGCAATCACTCCCTCACATACACCCTTCACTTCCTGCCCCACTCTCCCTTATAGTCGCACATGCCTAAAAAATGCTAATACTGGTTAAATACAGCTCTACTCTTATTTTTTACCTGAAAATCACAGCCGAACACACATGACACTAATTAATCTCATGTGAAATGTATGGCCCATAGTCTCAAGTGGGCCCTTCACGTGGTTGCCTATCTGAGCACATTTCCCTCGTCCACCCACTCTCCCACGCTCCAGATGACCATTTCAAGCCTCTTCTCTCTCCTCAACTCTCCTCCTTCCCTCGCCTCAATCACAGCTGATGCTCTTGCTTTCCATTTCACTGAGAAAACAGAAGCAAATTACAAGAAACTTTCCACATGCTTCTACCACTACACCCACCTAACCACTTGCTTCTAAGCCTATATGCTCTGCCTCCCCTCCTGTAACTATGGAAGAACTATGTTCCTATCTAAGGCCAACCCTTTACCTATGGATCCCATTCCCTCTCCTCTGGCCTCAAGGTCACAATTAAGGCAATTTATTCTCTCTCTCCTGATTCAATTTTTTCCCTCTCTACTAAGTTTCATGCTACTCATTGCATCAGCATACGAATAGGTCACCCATCTTGGGATGGGGAAAAAAACCAACTTTCAACCCAACATCTTCCTCCAACAATCACTCCACTTATCTTCAGTCCTCTCTCCTGGACTTTACAGCAAACTCCTTAAGAGATTTCTATATTGCTATCTCCAATTCCTTTCCTCCTATTCCTGGATTCTTGAACCCACTCCAGTTAAGCTTTCACTTTTACCCTTCACCACTCCACTGCAACTACTCAAAAGGGTCCCATGATACTAACACCAATGCCAGTTCTTGGTCTTCGACTTACCTGACCCATCTGCAGCACTGGACAGTTGACCACTTACTCTACCTTGGAGTTTTTCCATCACACTCTTAGCTTTTCTCCTTCCATCCTCACTACAAGTTTTCTATTTCCTCTATTAGGTATTCTTCATCTCTCTTGCCTCTAATGTAGGAGGGTGAGGCCTCAGCCCAAGCGATTCTCCTGTCTCAGCCTCCTAGGCCTCTTCTTATCTATACTCACTCCTTAAGTGACTTCATCCAGCATGTGGTCTTCGATACCATTCAAATATATCTCTCTAGCCAAGACCTCTCCCCTCAACTTTGGAGTCTGATAGCCAATTACCACTTAATTATCTCTTGAGTAACCAGCATGTATCTCAAACTTGTCCCAAACTGAACACCTATCTTCCCACAGAATCGCAGTAGTCCTAACCATCTGGCCATTTATTGCAACAGCACAGTAACTGGTCTCCTTTTGTCACCTTTGTCCTCGTGCAGTCTGTTCTCAACACAGGAGCTAGTGATCTTTTTAAAGGGTAAATCAAATCATACTACTTCTCTATTTAAAACCCTCCAGTGGCTTTCCATCTCACACACAGCTAAATCCAAGGTCTCTGCAAAGTCCTACAGTGTTCTACCCTGCAGCTCCAGCTTCCCAACCTCCACATCCTACTACTCTTGCCTCCCCTCTCTCTTTCTAGTCTTTGACTCACAGTGGCCCCTTTGCTGTCCCCAAAAGGTTTCAAGAATACTTCTGCCTTAGAGCCTTTGCGTTTGTTGTTCCCACTGCCTGCAACAGCTGTTCTTCTAGATAACTACTAAGTTTACTCATCACTTTCTTCAGATCTTTGTCAAATTTTCTTTTTTTATTTTCTTTTTGGCAATCAATCTTATGTACTACGCTTTCTTACTTTGTCAAATTTTCACCATATCAGTAAGGACTGTCTTGACTCTCTCCCCACTCCTCCAATTTATCATCCAACCTCCCACCCAGCATATCTTATTCCTCCCCTCTGCTTTATAATTCTCTAAAGCATACTATATACTATGTATTTATACATTTTACTAGTTTGACTGTCCAAAACAGGAATTGTCTTTTCTATTTATTACTATTTCCCTATTAACAAATCTGACACATAAAAAATCAGTTGAATGAATAAATGAATCATTGTCTTCTAGGAGTGCTCTGGGGAAAGATAAAATCAATTCGCAGCATGATAGGGAAAAAGGTGCTTCCAAGCACTTACCTGCTCCCCGACTGGGAGGGTCTCGGGCTGGGGGAGGTGGCCTATTACTCAGTAAAGAGGGGGAGGCTGAGGTGGGTGGAGGAGGTGCTAGGCCTCTGACAGGCCCTGGTGTCTTCCTATGCAAAGAATTGTGTCTCTGTGGCAGCTCAGGGGCTGACTCATTAGTGGGGCTAGAGGGTCCATTGGGGACCCCAGGAGGCTGGCGGTAAGGCGGAGGAGGAGGAGCCAGAGACTGGCCACTTGGTCCGGTTCTGATATTCACAGGGGAAGGAGGTGGTTTGACTGAGGGTGGAGCAGGAGGTCCCTCTCGACCAGGATGAAGCCTTTGTCCAGGTGTCGGCGGCAAGGGTTTCTCTCTGTTGTAGGCAGGGGCTTTGTTGCTGTGCATAGGCAGAGGTGTGGGGGGTGCATTGGCACGCCGTCCTGGGGGTGGTGGGGGAGGGGCAGAGGAGCTGTGCTTCATGCCCGTACTGCTGGTGGTATTGGGCCGAGAGAGGTCCGGTAAAGAGGGTCTCTGCATCCGGGGCAGTTCTGGGAGTGAGGCCCGGCTGCTGTCCGTATCATCCTGAGGACGCCCGCTGGCTGCAGACACTGGAGGCCTTGGGGCAGCAGCTCGAGAACTGGGGACCTGCAGGGCTGGCTTACCAGCTAGATTCTCTACAAATACACAGATAACACAAGGTCAACAGAGCTAGAAAGATACTGGTCAGTATCTCTACCTTATCCAGCTCCTCAGTGCAACCTGCATGGCAGCAGGGAAAGGACTTACATAGTTCTGGGTTTTAACATGGTTTCAGGCTCAGGATACATTGTTATTTATTTTAAATTTTTACTTTATTTTTGCCAAGTAATAACTGTATTTATGGGGTACAATGTCTTGTTACATGTATACACTGTGGAATGATTAAATCAAAATTAAATAATTAACATATCCATCACCTCACATATTTGTTTTTTTATGGTGAAAACACTTAAAATCTACTCCACGCTAGGTGTGGTGGCTCATGCCTCAAATCCCAGCACTTTGGGAGGCTAAGGCAGGTGGATCATTTGAGGTCAGGAGTTTGAGACCAGCCTGGCCAACATGGAGAAACCCCTTCTCTATAAAAATACAAAATCAGCCAGGCGTGGTAGCCTGCACCTGTAATCCCAGCTACTCAGGAGGCTGAGGCAGGAGAATGGCTTGAACCTGGGAGGCCGCAGTTGCAGTGAGCTGAGATCACGCCACTGTACTCCAGCCTGGCAAACAGAGCAAGACTCTGTCTCAGAAAAATAAAAGGAATAAATAAAATAAAATCTACTCTTTTAGCAATTTTGAAATATACATTAAGTATAGTCACCAAGCTGTGCAACACATCAAGGGTCCCCAAGCCCTAGGGCCGTGTACCTGTACAGGTCATCAACCTTTTTGGAACCGAGCACACAGCAGGAGGTGAGCAAGAAGCATTACTGCCTGAGCTCCACCTCCTGTCAGACCAGCAGGTGGATTAGATTCTCATAGGAGGGCGAATCCTACTGTAAACAGCGCATGTGAGGGATCTACGTTGTGTGCCCCTTATGAGAATCTAACTAATGCCTGATGATCTGAGGTGGAACAGTTTCATCCAGAAACCATCCCCCACCCACTATCTGTGGAAGAACTGTCTCCCATGAAACCAGTCCCTGGTGCCAAAAAGACTGGGGACTACTGCAATGGATCACTAAAACACTCCTCCTAAGTGAAACTTTGTAACCTTTGACCAACATCTCCCCTTTCCCCATCCCAACTCCTACTGCCCAGCCTCTAGTAACTAACATTTCACTTTGTACTTCTGTGAATGAATTCAACTGTTTCAGATCCCACATACAAATGAGATCATGTAGTATTTGTCTTTTTGTGCCTGGCTTATTTCACTTAGCATAATGTCCTCCAAGTTCATTCATATTATCAGAAATGACAGAAGTTTCCTTGTTTTTTAAGTCTGAATAATATTCTAGTGTATATATACCACATTTTTTTAATCCAAATTGAACACACTTTCATTTAATCCCTCAGATTTTGCTGTATTCTACTCTATAACTCCTCCCCTGCTCCCAAGTCTTTCTCCCCCTACCCCCAACCTCTACCACACTCCTCAACCTGAGATGGCCCACCTGGGACAATTCAGATATTAACACACCAGGGAAATATCCTGCAAAAGTACTTAGCAGATACCTGAACTGTCCTTGGCTCCCACAGGTCGAAGCTTCGGCACTCCTCCTTGGAAGAGACCTCCCTTGGGCTGCAGGGCAGCTGCTCCAGAGCCATAGCCACCACTGCTTCCTTTGGGCTCTGGAAAGCATACCAGTAGGGTTTTCATTTCATATGCTCTGAGCTGGTGACCAAGTCAATCATGAGGGGAAACCCCTCCTCTATCTGGGCTATTGGTTGCAAACAAACCAGTCTTGCTTTTGCCCTTCTATTTAAAAAAGCAGGCCTGGCACAGGGGCTCACGCCTGTAATCTCAGCATTTTGGGAAGCCAAGAAGGGAGGATCACTTAAGCTCAGGAGTTTAAGAGCAGCCTGGGCAATATAGTAAGACCCTGTCTCTATAAAAAATTTCAAGAATTACCCACGCATGCTGATGCATGCCTATATAGTCCCACCTACTCGGAAGGCTGAGATGGGAGGATCAATTGAGCCTGGGAGGTTGAGGGTGCAGTGAGCTGTGATCATACCACTGCACTCCAGCCTGAGCAACAGATAGGGTGAGACCCTGTCTCAAAAAAAAAAAAAAAGAAAAGAAAAGAAAAAAAAAAGCTAGGCCTCTCTGCCCCACAGCTTTGTGTAGAGATGAAACTCTTTGTTGTGATGAAACAAAGAAACAAGTATTCAATCTTCCTTTATTTAGGCCAAAGGGATAAGTGTTAAATAAATGTTTAGGTGCCAGGTGCAGTGGCTCACGTCTGTAATCCCAGCACTTTGGGAGGCCAAGGCAGATGGATCACCTGACGTCAGGAGTTCAAGACCAGCCTTGCCAACATGGTGAAACCCCATCTCTAATAAAAATACAAAAAATTAGCCAGGCGTGTTGGCACGCAATCCCAGCTACTTGGGAGGCTGAGACATGAGAATTGCTTGAACCCAGGAGGTGGAGCTTACAGTGAGCTAAGACCGTGCCACTGTACTCCAGCCTGGACAATGAGAGCGAAACTCAGTATTAAAAAAAAGAAATGTTCAGCATAGTTATCTGGGCTCTCCTCTCCACATCTCAGATGAATGATAGAAGGCTAAGGAATCAGGGACCAATATGTGAGCACTCTCCAGAGGCCTACAGGAATGGATACTTCTAGCCATCATAAAACCAACTTTGGTTTCAGTCCAGAGGTTTCCAGGAATGTGGCAGTGTCCTCAGAGGACAGTCAAGGATGTGCCCTGATGAGCATTAGTTACAATAAGAGATGGCAGCCTTTTTTTTTTTTTTAATTTTTTTTTTCTTTTAGAGAGACCAGGTCTTGCTCTGTTGCCCAGGCTGGAGTGCAGTGGCCCAGTGACATGATCACTGCAGCCTCAAACTCCTAGGCTCATGTGATCTTTCCACTTTGGCCTCCCAAAGTACTGGGCTTACAGGCATGCCCAGTGAGATGGTAACCTTTATCCTGAGAATGCTCTCCAAGGGTTAAGGTTCAGAAGAATGTATGTGAAGAGAGCAAAAGCACATTCCAGGACAAAACTCTCCCACTCAAGCCCCCCAAAAAATAACAACCCAGCCAAGTCTCCAAGTCACTCCTGGGATCCTACTAGGAAATGAAGCTCAGACTCACTCTCAAGGATGGGAGCACTCCGATCATTAATGTTGGTCACCTTCTTCAGCTTGGTCCCTTTGCAAATGTCCTGTAAGAGGGCACCTCGACCCCGCTGCTCATCTCTACTCAGCTTGGGCTGCTCTGTGTTTGCCTGGAAGACAAGAGAAATGTAAATTCACCCTAAATAGTTTCCTTTATCGGCCAGGTATGGTGACTCACGCTTCTAATCCCAGCACTTTGGAGGCCAAGGAAGACAGCCCACTTGAGGTCTGGAGTTCAAGACTAGCCTGGCAAACCCTGTCTCTACTAAAAATACAAAAAATTAGCCAGGCATGGTGGCACATGCCTATAATCCCATCTATTTGGGAGGCTGAGACAGAAAAATCGCTTGAACCCAGGAGTCAGAGGTTGCAGTGAGCCGATACTGTGCCACTGCACTCTAGCCTGGGTGACAGAGCAAGACTCCATTTAAAAAAAAAAAAAAAAGGCCGGGCACAGTGGCTCACGCCTATAATCCCAGCACTTTGGGAAGCCAAGGTGGGTGGATCACAAGGTCAAGAGATCGCGACCATCCTTGTCAACATGGTGAAACCCCGTCTCTACTAAAAATACAAAAATTAGCTGGGCATGGTGGCGCACGCCTGTAGTCCCAGCTACTTGGGAGGCTGAGGC
>CAUYLG010062577.1:0-26077 GCA_963573385.1 Cacajao melanocephalus | reverse complement strand
GACACCCGGAAAAAATGTAAAGTCAGGAAACATGAGGACTTAGAAAACGTGGCACATATACACCATGGAATACTATGCAGCCATAAAAAAGGATGAGTTCGTGTCCTTTGTAGGGACATAGATGAACCTGGAAACCATCATCCTCAGCAAACTGACACAAGAACACAAAATCAAACACCACATGTTCTCACTCATAGGCAGGTGTTGAACAATGAGAACACATGGACACAGGGAGGGGAGCATCACACACTGGGGTCTGTGTGGGGAAACTAAGGGAGGGACAGTGGGGGGTGGGGAGTTGGGGAGGGATAACATGGGGAGAAATGCCAGATATAGGTGATGGGGAGGAAGGCAGCAAATCACACTGCCATGTGTGTACCTATGCAACAATCTTGCATGTTCTTCACATGTACCCCAACACCTAAAATGCAATTTTATATATATATTTATATAAAATGCAATTATATATATATATATATATATATACACACACACACACACACACACAAAATGTATGACAAAAGCATAGATAGCAGGAAAAATCTAGAATCCCAATGCCAGAATCAAGCCACTAGGATAATTAGAATACTTCAGTTAGCAATACTGCCAGTGCACTGCTGGACTTTCTACTCTGCTTTTCATTCTCTGGATAATCTTCAGGTAGCTATTTGTTTTCTTCCATCACTGCCTAAAAATACAAGCTCTCAGGAGTAACAAATCAACCAGGCCCAAGTTCCTTGCTCTTGACCTGTCTCCCTGAAATCTCTGTCTCTCTTTCCCTTTCTACAGAGAGAGCCAAGGCCTTGCTTCCTTCCTGGGGTAGCTGATCTGTTTCCGGGTAGACAAAAATATCGAGCATTTATCATATCCCATTTGTGACAAAATAACAATCTAGTGCGTTATTTAATCTTAGAATTCTGATGCTGGTTGATGTAGGTCGATGGCATGGATCCGGGTTTAGAAAATACCTCTCGGGCAGAACTAGCGGGGAATGGTTTATGTGCCAGGCCTTGCTCCTGTGAATCCCAGCACTCCCACTGTTCTGAAAGCTGCTGCTCTGGCTTTTCCAGAGAGTCAGAGGAGGATGTGCTTTTCTGGCACTGCCAGCAGCAGCCCAGAGCCCGTGTTCTTGAGGAAGAACCATTTGTCATCTACTCCCGTGCTTATTCCAGTGTTTTACTGCTCTGGGCTTTAGAAAATTTACTTTTATTTGTTCTATTTTAATTAAATTAATCAATTAATTAATTTTTGAGACAGAGCTTTGTACTGATGCCCACGCTGGAGTGCAGTGCTCTATCATAGCTCACTGCAGCCTTGAACTCCTGGTCTCAAGTGATCCTCCCACTTCAGCCTCCTGAGTAGCTGGCACTACAGGCATGTGCCACTGTGCTTGGCTATTAAAAAACATTTTTTTTGTAGAGATGGGGTATTTCTTGTGGAGATGGGGTCTTGCTATGTTACCCAGGCTGGTCTCAAACCCCTGGCTTCAAGCAATCCTCCTGCCTCAGACTCCCAAAGTGCTGGGATTACAGATGTAAGCCACCATGCCTGGCCCTGAAATTTTACTTAGTGTTGTAATGTTAAAAATGCATTCCATTGAGCTGTGTGCTCGTGACTACTCTTATATAATCTGGTGGTCTCAGGGAACTCCTGGCTAGTAAGGGGGTTATGTGAAAGTTTCAAATTGACTTGATCTCAATGAAAGAAATAATCTGACATAATTTCAAGCATCCTTTTATATGTGGCTAGGCCCACTCTACTCTGCTAACTTTCTTAGTCCCGATCCCCAAAGTTTGAATTATATCTTGCGTTGTTTTATTTAAACTTTGTGATTACATACATATCTATACAGAGTTACTGTAAGTTCTTTATGGACAATATCTCCTTAATAATTCACTTAACAAATAATTAGGTACATGCAGTGTTCCAGGCTCTGAGTATACAGCTGATGAACAAAATTCAGTTTCTATTCTCAAATAGCATATGACCTTGTGATGCACACATGTACATATAAAAATAATTATAGTGAACTCTTATGAGGCATGGTATATACACCTAGATTCTGCCCTTCTTGTCACAGGAGGACAGTGGATGGGTACTCAGGTCGTCAGTGAGTAAAAGGAGAAAGTGTTATGGCTTTTTCAGCGAAGCTGACAATTAATCTGAAACCAAGAGGAAGGAAAATGATTTTCTAATAGGAAAGGCATGAAAATGATATTTTAGGACATGAGACAATATTTGAAAAGGAACAGAGACATGAGTGAGCATGGCATATTTGGCAAGTAGAAGGTAGTTTGGTTATGATTGGTTCATATTTAGTTTAATCATTGGTGATGTATAATTTTTGGTATGAAACGGACATGATCAGATTCGAGCTTTAGGCAGATCACTTTGGTGGCAATCACTGTGGAAGATGAGGGGAAATGCAGAAAGGGAATTAATCTATAAACGGTCAGCTATACACGATTACTGATTTCAAATTAAATAAAAGGCTTATGTGTTTAGATAAATCCACAAGAGATGTACATTTCCTCAGTAGGGCTCTGTTTGCAAGCTTGAAGCATCTAGCATTGATAATATGTGAACACATATGCCACTGGGTGGAACATTTGTTGGTTTACACACATAAAGACAGTGTGGATCTCAGAGCCATCTGTCAGATGCTTGGCTAGATGGTGTTAGAAAATCAGCAGATCTTTGAGGTGGCTGAAGAGTAAGAAGCTGAACTAATATCTAGTGTTAGTCCCAAGAGGACTTAAAACTATTTGATTCTTTTGATTAACGGCCATTGTTTATTTACCTTTAAATCTTACTCATTGTTGAGTATGTGATCATAGACACGATGTAGGAAAAATGGGCAAATACTACTTCTGGCTTCATTTTTTCCTGCCTTCTCCCTTTTCGTTGTGTGTTTGTTATCTTCCAGGCTCTGAGCTGCATGCCAGGGGGTTCAGGAAGACGAAGATATAGATCTGATCTCATGGAACCCAATTTCTCTTAGAAGAACCTGTCTGGACAAAAACTAATTATAATTTAAATTAAATTAAATTAAATACAATTTAGTAAGTATTATAATAATGGCATCAGCCAAGATTTCAAAGAGCAGAGAAAAGAACAGGTCATTATTGCTGTCCAGCAGCACTGCAAGAGTTATCACAGAGAAGGTGACACCTGACCTGGGTGTTGAAGGATGGACAAGATTTTCCCTTGTTAGAAGATATGTCAACAGGGAATTGCAGACTTCAGACAGACCACAGTTTCCTTGCTATTCAAAAAGAGCCTCTTGAATCTGTGTTCAACTGTGCAAGAATATGAGGACATATGTTAATACTGACACAGGAAACTCATTAAATTCTAATATTGAATAAAAACTGGGACTTACATCTTGGTATGCTGCTGATATGGAGAAGGAAAGGACAAACAGTGTATGCTGATTGCTACTATTTGCCAAATGCTTATTATAACTGATCTCAGTCCAAACAGTCAATTTAAGTAGGTATCAGTATCTATTTATTTCTAAATGTAAGAAAAATGTTCAAGGTCACTCAGTAGTAGCAACCAGTATTTAGACTTGAATCTTTCTGACTACAAAAATCAATGCAATTTTCATGGTACACAGTTTTCTCTGTCTGTCTTGAGTATATATTGTATATATCTTCATATGTTATAATACATGTATTATAAACATATATGTATAAATACACATGTAAATATACACATGTATATCTTATTTGTGTCATTTACCATGGTATACAACTATGTTGTTGGAATATTTTTGTTCACTAACATAAGTGATTTGAAAATCAAATTTATTATGCTTTTCAAGATAAATACATGATTGAAGAATGACTTTAGAAGCTTGTATAATGGACATTGTAATGGACAATGTCTTACGTTTTACTTTGGTACAAAATATTAGACAGCCTGTACCTATGGCAAGACTCAGCCCATCTCTGTGCCTTTTTGAGAGACTTTCAACACATAGCTCACTTACTGTTTACAAACACTTACAAGTGTTAAAATCTTTCATGTCAACAGGTTGGGGATCTGCCTGTTGAGTCAATGAGGGCATTTTGTTGACTTCATAGCGTTTTTACAGAGGAGATCAAAGGGATGCATTATGTTTCAATACATAACTTTATTGGACAGATGGAATCCACCTTGAAAGACCCATGACACTTAAAGACAGATTATCAAAAGTTTCAGACACTAAAACCTATTAGCTTGCTCCAGCCTGATCCTCACACTGTCAACCCTTTGTAGCTTCATTTATAGGTAGTGGACAGTCCGATTTGAATTTTAACTACTGCTAAAGTTCATTCATGGGTTAGCAGGGTGGCCACTGAAACATGGGTTGTTAAGATGATGCTCTAGTTTGGTATGAAGACTTGCTCTTTTAAATGGTGATATCACACAAATGACTCAGTCAATTTATTTGAATAAAAAATTACCCAATTGCAACTTTTGGGAAGAATTCCAGAGCTTAGAATAGTATTTGGCTAGGTGGTAACTTTGCAAATCTGTTCTATCTCTGATGAGAAAACAGCATGAAAGAAAGTTGTTCATTCTTTCATCTTCCAGAAACTCCAAAGGGATTCTGTTTCTTCCCACATCTAACACTTGAAATACACACAACCTTTGAGTTTTCCCCCCTCAAGCCTTGAAACAGATTGCAGTGTTATAAATGAGGGTGGTGTACTTGAGTATTCCTATTTTTTATCTGTGAAATAAATGAGTTCTGTGCATACAAACTACTAAAATTTGACAAAAATCTTGTTTGGTAAAAACCAGTTAGCTATATCATATATGTAGTAATTGAAGACAATTGTTTTATAAATTAAGATACTTAAAAGACATCTTATTGTTTAATGATGTAGGAATTTAATCCAGTGTTTGAAAGTATTCTTAAGTGTAATTAAGTTCCAATTGCCTTAACATATACAAAGTCTCAGTACTATATTACTATACTGTTCTTTCTAATGGTGCTGCAAAGTGGAAAATTTTGATTTTCCTGTAATGTGGTACTTCAAGTTGTACAATTATTAGATTAAAAAATTTTTCTCATACTTAAGTAGTTGTTTGATTAAACATTTTCCCAAAAAGATAGTTTATTTGTTCACTTTGTCACGATTCATTTATTTATCAACTCAAGGTTTAAAAAAGGTAGGTTGAAACAATTATATATTATTTTAAAAATAGTCTGAATACATAGGTATCAAATTAAGTATGCAAATGTGTAAGCTCTATAAATGATATGTCTTTGTCTTTCAAAAGTATTTTTTTCAGAAACATATATGCTGTATTTATGCATGACAAATTTTCTAGTGATAAGATAAAAATTGGTTACCAAATGATATTGTTAGGCTCTGTGTCCCCACCCAAATCTCATCTTGATTGGAATCCCCACATGTTGAGGGAGGGAAGTCATTGGATGATGGAGTGGTTTCCCCTATGCTGGTTTGGTATGTGGACTTGCTTGTATGTGATAGGGAGTGAATTCCCACAAGATCTAATGGTTTTATAAATTGCAGTTTTTCCTGCATTCTCTCACAAGCTCCCTTACCTGCAGCCATGTAAGACGTGCCTGCTTCCCCTTACACTATGATTGTAAGTTTCCTGACGCCTCCCCAGCCTTGCAGAACTGTGAGTCAATTAAACTTCTTTCCTTTATAAATTGCCCAGTCTTGGGTAGTTCTTTATAGCAGTGTGAGAATGAACTAATATACCACACATGCTACAAAATTTCGTAAGTTGAGTTTGCTTTAAATAATAACTTGTCTTCTTTTGGTGTTTTTAGAAACCTACTTTCCTTTTTTTTTTTCTGGTTTGGCTAGGAGCAATTGTGAATTCTAGTTTTCTTTTTTTAAATTAATATAAAGTTTCCTCCCCAGCATGTTGCCAGATATATTCTATAATTAAAGTTAAACCTTGTAATACAGAGCAGTTTTGTTTGCCTGTCCTTCTTAGTGCCTCTCTGAGGAGTACTCTCTTCCATTTCTGCCTTGTGGGGACCCTGCAGGAGAAGAAGAGGTTAAAGGCATCCACTCATCAGCAGGTGTGTATGGAGAAGTTTCTGTCTTCCTTTGTTGGAGGCCCTGAAAGTGCAGGTGTTGTACATCAGCATCATCATTCTGTTTGATAGTTAGGCTTTGCGTGTGTCAGGTGGGGACATTTACACTAAATCTGAAGGGAAAAAACCTATCGTAACTTTGTTGTCTAGGTTGAGAAGCATAAAACAGAATTTTTTTTTTTTTTTACTGGTTTAAAGCTGAAAAGATTGGTGTGGCTTTACCTGTCAAGCTTACAGGTAAGAGTCTTGTTTTAACTTGACCATAAAAACAGATACAGTTTATTCCTTATTTAAAAAAATACATTAAACTGCTCTAAATAGAACACTAGATATTTCCAGCATTTAGCTGAGAGTTCTTGGACACAGTGGAGGGCACAGGGGACGCCTTGCTCTGGTTGCAAAATGTACTGCTTTTAAGATGCTTGTATTGGTTCAAATCCTTTGGGTTTTAGCTATAATTGTACTTTGTTTTTTATCACAGTACCTGTCACCTTAAATTAAGACGTACGTAGCACCAGGTCAGGCATTAAAAAAAAAATCTCCTTTTAAAACACAGAAATGATCTTCCGTATCTTTTGGCCTCCCTGGCTCGAATCCATCTGTCACTTCTGCTCCATGATTCATTCTGATAATGTTAACCAGCTGTCGGTTTAAAAATCTATTATTGCTGGAGGTCACTGCAGGCTTCTTGGTTCCGTCTGAAATAGCCAAACTAATATAATATTGATTTTGTATTCTTTATACCAAAATATGTTATTGCCATTTGAAAAATCCAGGTGAAAAGCATATCTATCATGCTTTAATTACCTTCATGTCTGAGCATGACCCAAAAGGAAAAACAATTCTTTTATTTGCATCTTATGGAAAAGTATCAGAAAGCTTTCCAAGGTTCCATAGTGTCAACATGTGACAACAGAGATTTTCTGACACATTTTCAATATTCCATGTTCCTTTTGAAAACAATCAGTTAACATATCTATTAGGTGGGGGAAGACGCCATGTGGCTCAACAAATACCAAGAATATGGAAAATTATACAGCATTTGTCTCTCTAATTAAGTTGATCTCCTAAGTCACAGCAATTGGTAGTAAGATGAAGAGATATTCAAGGCTTTTAAAATGTCCACACATTTTTAATGTTCAGTTTTGGTTATGATACAAATTAAATATTGTGCACTGTAATAAGAATGTTCATGTGAAGATTGAATAACATTAATAATGATAAAAGCAACTATTTATTTTGGGCCTAATTTGTGTGAATTAGCTCTGCTAATCTTCATTTTAAAGATTATACAAAGTACAAGAAAACTGAGAAGACGAAAGCTTGTGACTTGAAATCACCAGCTAATGAGTGACTGCTAAAATTTTAACCTGGACTCATCAATGCTCAAATAACTTCTTCTTTTTTTTTTTTTTAATCGTGGCACATGCTTCCCAGTAAATGAAAAAAAAAATTCTCTGTTAAAAGGAAAGAATTGTGTAATATGGTGTTAGAATTAATTTCATTTTTAGGTTAGACTATATTCGTTAACAAAAAATCTGCATTGGGTTGACTTTATGACCAAAAGATTTCTAGGGCGTGCACACACACACACACACACACACACAGCACGAGTGCTTAAAAGAACATAGTAAAACTAAGTCAATAATATTAATAATATTATAATGCACGCCTCCCACGTGTTTGGCATAGATTGTATCATTAAATTATAACAACCATCCCATGGAGTAGATACAGTTGTTATTATTCCTATTTTACTCAGGTGAAGGCACTGAAATCTGATCATTTACCAAGCAGAAAAGTTAGGACTTGAACACAGGCCTGTCTTTTTCTAGGTTGTAGGTTATATTGCCTGCTAGCCTTACTCTAAAGTTCAATTTTTTGTTGCATAGATTTGAATGTAAAGGGCTCACAGGGTTTGAGGTTAAATTTATCCTAAGCCCAGGATATAATTTAACAGTTGTATGCATTTGTTTAATTAAATCTAACAACTATTTTGTGTATGTGTGATTTGCCATGTTCTCCCAAAACTGTAAGAAGAAAAGCAGTTATTTAGGGGCTCTACTGTCATTTTACTGCATTTCGAATCTCACCCCTGGAAACTTACATTGGTAAAAAGAGTAGAGGTAGGAAGGATGGTTCTTCTTGCTTCAGATGTTGCCTGTTTTACCTGAGCAGGCCCTTGCTCTGGAGTCAGCCAGCTCTGGGGAGAAGTATTTGTACAAGTCTGGTCAGAGATGGACAGAATGAGAAACTGATGTTGTTTATATTCTCTGTCGTAATGTTACTGTGTGCCGAGCTTTCTTATACATTTTATGGTTATTTTGTTTTCACCATCTTTCTAAGTATTTTGGTCCTTCTTTCTTAGTGTGTGAGAAGATTATGGAGAAAATAGCTAATCACAGGTGGGTTGAGGAGCTCAAATGCGTTAATAAATGTAGAGTGACTAGCTCTGTGTCTTGCTTTCTATAGGGACTCCACAAATGTTTGGTTCCTACTTTTAATTAAATACAGAATTTCCTTTTAATTGAAGCTTACTTTTTTTTTTTTTTTTTGAGATGGATTCTCACTCTGTCACCAGGCTGGAGTGCAGTGGTGCGATCCTGGCTCACTGCAGCCTCCGCCTCCTGGTTTCAAGCGATTCTCCTGCCTTAGCCTCCCGAATAGCTGGGACTACAGGCGTGTGCCACCATGCCCAGCTAATTTTTGTATTTTTAGTAGAGATGAGGTTTCATTCTGTGGGCCAGGATGGTCTTGACATCTTGACCTCGTGATCCACCCACCTTGGCCTCCCAAAGTGCCGGCCTTTTTTTTTGAGAGAGGATCTCACTCTATTGCCCAGGCTGGAGTGCAGTGGCATGAACACAGCTCACTGCAGCCTCAATCTCCCTGGCTCAAACTATCCTCCTGCCTCACCTCCCTGGTAGCTGCGACTACAGGTTGTGCCACCACGCCCAGGTAATTTTCCTGATTTTTGGTAAAAGTGAGGTTTTGCTATGTTGGCCAGGATTGTCTTAAACTGCAGAGCTCAAGGGATCCTTGTGCCTTGGCATCTAAAAGTGCTGAGATGACAGGTGTAAGCCACCACACCTGGCCGGGAGCTTACTTTATTTACATCCTGACCAGTTTTTCCACTTTTGTTTTTATGTCCTTCATAGTATGGTAATCTATTCTATAAGGCCAATTAACATACATGTTACAGAAACATTAACTTGTCAAGATGACAGGTAACTTCTCTATCCAGGTCATTTTGTTAAGCAATTCTTTCTAACTTTAAAAGTTGTCTTTGGCTAACACAAATTATTATAGCTATGTAGCTAGGTTTGATCTTCGTTACAGAGTTCATACTCACGCTCATACTAATAAATTTTAATTATATCATGAAAACAATACATTGCTAAGACTCTAATGCATTCTACTACTGTAATCATTAAATAGTCCAATGTGAGTGTGTTTATAAACATATATGTGTGTTTCCCCACTTGAAGCTATAATATTTTTATATGATTAAAAAACTGTATGTTTTTCACATTCAGGTGAACTTTAAAAAATTATGTGCTCATAATTTTTTGGAAGTTAGTTGAATTTTGAGTTTTTGAGATAATTTCTTTTTCTATCTTATTCTTTACCATTTCTCTTGGAAATATTATCATTTGTTCTTTTCTCAGTTGTCCCAGGATACTTAAAGTAAAGGCAACATGTTAATACAAAGTATATATATATATATATATATATATATATGTGTGTGTGTGTGTGTGTGTGTGTATTTAAATAAAATCAAATACATACATTACATAAAATCAAATACATTTTTTGATAAATAAAATCAAATACATCAAATACATATAAAACATTACATGTGTGTTTGTACATATAAGGTACAATGGAAAGGCCTTCATGTATTACGTAACCAGTTTTTTCTGTTGTTGTTTTATTTCATTTTTGGTTTTTCTTTTTTGAGACAAGGTATCGCTCTGTTGCCCAGGTTGGAGTGCAATGGGGCAATCACAGCTCACTGCAGCCTTCACCTCCCAGACTCAAGCGATCCTCCCACCTCTTCGTATGCCAGGCATAAAAACAGGTCATATTAACTGAACATTTTTAAATATGTAGTCATCTTCATGACTTCCACTAAGAAATAAAGTCTCTAATTTTTCTTGAAAGTAATTGCTGTTTGTATCAATCTGCCATCTTCCTACTGTTGAAAGGGAAATTTGGATGTAAGAGAAACTATAGTGTTTTGTTCTAAATCTGTAACAGGAAGAAAAATAGCACAAGCACAGTGAGAGAAGGCAGCTGACACAATCTCACAGCAGAGAATGATAGGGACAGTGTCACACTTGAGAGCATACGGCCTGGCTAAAGGGGACATTGGATATGCAGGTTGAGTTGATTGTTACTATTTCTGACTCTTTTAGAAGCAAGAAATTCACACTTTTATGTGAAATCTTCCAATATTAAAAAATTCCCAATGAATTAAGAATGTAAAAACACCATTCTTGCTAGAATGAGTCAAATAAAGCGAAATTACCCACAGGCCTCCAGTTTGTGGCAATTTGGCCTATTTTTATTTTCACATGGTTTGCCCAAAGAAATGGATAGGTTGCCAGTCAGCCCAAGAAATACAATTTCCTTCCTCCCCAAATATTTCCCTCTCAGTTAGCATCATTCATGACATTTTTGTTATTTATTTCATAGAAATATTAGCATCCAATGATCCGGGTTAGCTACTTTAAGGCTCTTTGTTGAGCCAAAAATTTTAGAACAAATTGAGTCTACTTTCTTCATTTTATAAATAAGAAGAATGAGACACAGGAGCACCTATTCTTTTATGCTTCATTTTATAGTCTGACCTGTAACATTTCTTTCAGATATTTTTTTTACACAGCAAATTTCACTTGAGTTCACAAGTCTTGCATTACAATATTTTCAGAATGTAGTTTTTTTTAAAAAAAATCTGTTTTGTTTACTGGGGGTTGCTGTTGTAAATATCGTCTACTTTATCCTTTAATATCACATTGATGAGAACCCCCACTTGAGAAACTACTATTGGATCTCTGTGGAAGGAGAAGCATTGCTTCTCTGTGCAAGCAGAATATTTAGTCTTACGATCATGTGGCTTCTGTGACTGACAGTCTTCCTCTGTGCTTTGCCCTCTGTTGCCTAATAGCAAAGCCAGAGTCAAATTAGCAATTGAAATTTAAAAACTGACTAAGGACAGTGAGGCCTGCTTTTATTTGCTTGAACTTTCTCTTGATCTTTTCTACCTCTACAGTTTCTCTATTTCTCTGATTATAAATATTTTTATTAGTTTGCATTATATGTATTTCTATATGTCACTGGAAATATTCTGCAGAATTCATGAAAAATATATGATTGTGTGGATATAGCAATACATATGCATTTATATTATATGAAACATTTCTTTAAGATAGGTTGTATGCTATTATATTCTTCCTAGGTATCTGTTAATTTTAGTAATTATCATTTAAAAAATTAATAACAGGCCAGGCACGGTTGCTCACACCTGTAATCTCAGCAGTTTAGGAGGCCAAGGAGGATGGATCACCTGAGATCAGGAGTTCGAGACCAGACTGGCCAACATGGTGAAACACGTCTCTACTAAAAATGCAAAAATTAGCCAGGTGTGGAGGCACGCGCCTGTAATCCCAGCTACTCCAGAGGCTGAGACAGGAGAATCTCTTACACTCGGGAGGTGGAGGTTGCAGTGAGCTGAGATTGCCCATTGCACTCCAGCCTGGGTGACAGGAGCGAAACTCCCTCTTGAAAAATAAAAATTAATAATTCACAATAAACATGTAATTTATTTCCTAAGGCATTTGCTTTTTTACTATGTTCACTGAACAAAGGGTGAATGGTTTTTCAAGCAAGTTCTCATTATTTAAGACCAGAATACCATTTTTTAGGGTAGCACATAAAAACTCTTATGGAAATGGATATGTACTTTGTATACATGTGCTTTAGAGTTTATCCGTCTTCTTTACCTAGGATTATAGAGTTCCTAAAGAAGGCGTAAAGCTGCTTCAATATGCCTTATACATTATAAAACATTGTTTCTCACCCAGACACTTAAAAAAGCAATTAGTGATGGGAGTAGTTTGATGATTTTCATCCTATAAGGGAGAATGCTATTGTTCTTATTTTCACTAGGAATTTAAGTAAACTGAAACATTGTTGAAAATCTGTAACTTTCTAGGTATTCTCTCCATAATCTTATTAATCTTTCAGTATTCTTAAAACGTAGGTTATTTACCTAGACTCTGACTTGCCTGAGGTCATGCAACGAGTGATTCCCCAAACTGGAGATCAAACTTCATTCATATATGTTCCCCGCATTGTATGAGATTACTTTTCAGCAAGACTCATTTTAGGAGTTTATCTGAATCTATTTTATGCTGATCTCCCATTAACCCAGGTGTGCAACATAGTGTTTTAATGCTCAGATGAAGAAAAGATTTGGTAGGTTTGTAGGAGTCTATGTACAGTTAGGTCCAGTGAAAGTGATTAAACACACTTATACATATTTGTCTTAATTGAACCCATAAGACAAAATCTTTTAATTTATAACAATTAGAGTAATTTAGGATGCTATCTTCCTTATAAAGGTGTTTAATTCAAATCCAAGCCCCTGGTTTGGTTAAAAATTTTGAGCATAAAACATTTAAATTCCTTTTTAGTTAAATATAAAAGAGAGATTGCCTTTGCCTTAAACACAGTCTCAAGTTATGCCCTGACCTTTGTCCTAGGACCTGTGACTTATTAATAGTATTAAACATTTATTACCTACTCTATATTTGGATCTACAGGGCTGCATCTCTTTACATACTTATGACAAATGATTCTATTAAAATAGCAATTATTTCTTATTGGCTTGTTTCTAAACAGCCACTGTCTAACTTAACAACTTAAAATGATACTTATATAATTTTAGAACAATAGATTTTTAAAATAGATTACTCAGTGACAAATGGCTGACCTAATGGCACAGGCAAATATAACTTTGCATTTAAATTCCTAAAAGATAGTAACTTTGCTGGCTACTCAATTTTTCCATTTGTTTAATGCCATTGCAAATAATTTAAGTTTCCACTAAATATTTAACCCCAAAAGATTACTATAGGAAAAATAATCCCAATTGACATTTAACTTCTTCCTTTTGTTCGCATTGTGAAAATTTTCTATAATGAGCATGTGTTATTTACACGATCAAGGACAAGTGATGGCTACGTTGGCGTTTTAAATGAAAAATGAACCAGGGGGTCTATAAGCCACTTTTCTGTGTGTGTGTGGATCAAGTTGTAGATTAAATAATTCCTGGGAATAAAGCCTTGTGTTTTATGGCTTTTTGTAGATTTTTTGGAAATCATTTACAAAAAAGCAGCATAAATACAGAATAAACATGTATTATGGGTTGATTTTATATTTCAAGATTTTTGTATTTTATCTTTATTGGGAGAATGAAGACCTCAATTCTGTTGTCAATATTATTTATGCTGTGTATAGTAAAAAGATCTTAAGACTTTTCATGATTGCCATTGGAAATTCTATAAATTTGGTTGAGACAAAGTGCAAGAATAACTTAGAAGGCTTTGGAACAAAATGTGAACTTAACCAAATGGTGTGTTTTTAACCTAAGGACTCAATATGACACATTGTATCAGATTGGAATGAAAAAAAATTCAGGCTTGTAACCATTGGGATTTATCTGAAAAAAAAAAAAACCTCAGCATTTATTATCAATAGATTTTAAAAATATATTTTGATACTCATTAGTTCACCTACAAAATAGATAGAAATGAATCTGTAGAAGAGAAACCCCTTTAAAACAAGTAGGGGCACACAGGGGTTTAAGATGATATCCCTAATGAAATACAGAGCTTCAGCACTGTGGGAAAATTAAGACTTGGGCCAAGAATCAAAGAGGAGCTGAATAGCCTTCAGAAGGCGTTTTTATAGTCTGGGATCAAGGAGGTTTCATCTGCTGAAGTGCCGAGGACTAGTAATGATCTGGTAATCTATGAGGTGCTTTTATATTGTTTTCTTTGCAATTTCGGAGACTGTTAAAGCTCAGAAGTAAGAGGTTGCAGGCTGGAAATCAGAGGTACTCTAGATGCAAGGTGTTCCACCTTATTTCAGTGTCATATGATGTTCAGGAGAACGTGGAATGCTTTTAGGGCTCCCTTAAAGGTTAAAGATGTTAAAACATTCTCAGACACTTCAATCACATTTAACAGACCTAAAAAAAAAAAAAAAAAAAAAGAAAGAAAGAAAAAGAGAATGGAAGAGGAGGATCTAAAGGCATAGCCAGCTATTCTGTTTTTCAAAATTAAGAGTAACAGTCCGCATATATCTATATATTTTTGGATACGTGGCATTTGATTCTTCCATAGCAAAGTGCAGTGGCCAGTGTAAATTGAGTGTATATTTGCATGTCAATTAATTGGAATGTCCGCTTCAGAATAAAAATCTATGTTTTAAAACTGGAATTTGATCTTAATTAAAAGAACAATAAAAGTGATTTGCTTCCATTTTAAATACAGTGGTGCCACATCTTATCAGAGGCTAATTTCTTAAGTTAGAACATACAAGTATCACACAGAGTCAAAATTATGTTGAAAATTACTTAGATCTCCTGTGAGGTAGAGCATATATGGTTTTATATAAACAGGCTTGTACAATAATTATGTGTATATTAAATTATAATATATAAAAGTGAGTATGCAAAGCACAATTTTATAGTATACAAATTTTTTTCAAATGCAGTTTTTTTTGTTTATTCATTTTTGCCAAGCACATATTTGTACAAATTAAATATGCTGCTGATGAAACTGTATTCTGAAGAAAAAAACAATTAAATATACGACAGAGTTAAAGAAAAAGCTCTTTGGTTTTCTAATGTCAGTGTAGCAGGAATACCAAAAAGATAAATGTTGCCTTGGCATATTTAATATATATTACCATTCTGTTGATTAGTTAAATCATCACCATTGGTCTCAACATGGTTATCCTCAGGAAAGTGCTAAGTGCTCTAAAAAACTACCCCAAATGACTTTGATAAAATGATTTCAGCGGTTAGATCCATAAAGTAAATAGGATACCCCTAATCCTATCTTCTCCTTTCTGTTAAAAATTTAGAACACTGACCAAGTAAAATATGGCAGTAAATAACCTAGCAGGAATGTTTAAAATTCTAGAAAAAAGCAAAGCTGAAAAAATTGCTACACTCTTTTTACTTTCCATTTTTTTCATTGACTGTCTATAAAAATCTTCTGCTTTGAAAATGATCACCACTACCAGAAGAGTCATAGTTTTTAATAAATAGCAAAAAAATAGGATTTCCTCTTATTTTACTTTTAGAATGCCTAATGGTAAGAAGAGAAGTAGACTACATCTAAAAATATAGAAAACATTTTTTAGTATTTTACGTATACCCAAGGGTGTGTTACATCCTACTGCAGTCACCTATTTACCTCCATGGCTATTTGAAAAAATATGAAGGATTTTAGCTATTAGTTAACACAATAGCATTTGGACTTGGCAAGTTTTCTCTTTTAAATTAGGCTGAAGTGAAGGCAGCTATAGCCCTGGGTTTGAGTCTGGTTCCATTACATGATCAATACAAAATGTGTGCATCTCTCTGAAAAGTCATTGTCAGTATTAAACAAAATAACTTTGAAAGTTCTTTGGGTCCCTTAAAGCACTTTATGTTTTGGAGGCACTATTGCATAATGCAGATTAAGGGCTTTACTCTTGGACAGTTAAAACTTCAGCTGTTCAACAAACTGTGTTTTCTTTCCCAATTTACCTAACCTCTTTAACCCCAGATGAAAAATGAATGTAGTAATAATATCTACCAAACGAAGATGTGCAGATTCAATGAAAGAATGCATGTAAAGCTTATGGTCCAATGTCCAGCACATCATTTGCTACAGAACTTTCTTAGTTCCTGAGAATCTTAAAGAATGATTCTTTGAAAACCAAACATTGAACACCTAACATGAGCTGCTTCAGTGTGTTGTGTTTGGTTTTCAATGCATCATTCTTTAAGATTTTTAGGAATGAAGAAAGTTTTATAGCAAATGCATACATGCACACAAACATATTTTCTTACATAAATCTATATATTATAATCATTTTGAATACCTTTAAAAATAAAATTTAACACAATTAAAACAACCAAATAATATATTGTTCATTAGTTGTACTCTGTTTGCTTGAATTTTCTACTACCTGCTACATTTCCCAAAAACTCAATAACTGACTGAAAAGATCTTTCAAAAGAAAGATCATCAAATGACTTTTTCAGTCAAATGTCATCTGATATCATTCCAACTCATAAAGCCGAGATGTTTTTCTGAGCGGACCTAAGACAGGCTTACTTTGTTAATGTGTGTGTGTGTGTGTGTGTGTGTGTGTGTGTGTGTGTGTGTAAGGGAGCATTGGATCTTAACTAACCAATCTTAAAGTGTGGGATGATTTCTAATAGTTCAAATCTTATTGAAGCTATTTGCTTAAATTAAATAGGTGATTTCTAGCCATGGCCAACATAGCTTTGAATGCAGAGTACAGCCTCCTAAAATTAATCTAAAAATTCACAAATTTCATCTCATTTTCTTGTATCTAAAAAATAAGATTTTAAAAATATGACTTGGTATTAAGACATGAAAGCTGCATCAGATCTAAGCATATGATATAATTCAAATATACTGTTGCTTGTTGATAAGCCCAATGGTTTCACGTGGATTCAAGAGTTTGGTTCAAATTAACCAACACTTAAAAAATAAAAATGAAAAAAGAGGAACATATTGTAACCTCCTCATATATTTTCCCACTTAATATATATACACTACCTACTTTATTTTATTTTTTATTTTTATTTTTTGAGACAGAGTCTCCCTCTGTCACCCAGGCTGGAGTGCAATGGCGCGATCTCTGCTCACTGCACCCGCCATCTTCTGGGTTTAAGTGATTCTCTTGCCTCAGCCTCCCAGGTAGCTGGAATTACAGGCACCCATCATCATGCCTGGCTCATTTTTGTATTTTTGGTAGAGACGTGGTTTCACCATGTTGGCCAGTTTGGTCTTAAACTCCTGACATCAGGTGATCCACCCACCTCGACCTCCCAAAGTGCTGGGATTACAGGCATGAGCCAATGTGCCCGGACAATACTATATACTTTAAAATTCAAGAAAGTGTGGTTGCATACTATAATATGTTTATTTATAAGAATGTATAGCTTTCACCCTATGAGGACAAATGGCCCAGACAGCATCCACACCCTACCTGCTCAGTGACTGCCTTAAGAATGTGGCTGAATTGGTGTCCTTGGGGCCTTGAAGCAGGCCAGTTCCTTCCCTGGGAGAATGGCTTGCAAAGGACCACTCTTGGATAAGTTAACGATGACCTTTCAGTAACCACATCAGCATCTTCTAACACTTCCCAATTAAATTGATATTCAGATGACTTTTACATTTTCATAAATAGAGAATTGCTCTTAACAACAGTGCTACTTGTAATGGTGCTGAACTTCTTCTCAGCAGTTGCTGAACTTATGGGCAATTAAATTATTTTCTAGTTATTTTAATTCTTTATACAACTATTGAATATTCAACATCTCTGTTATATACTGGGTAACAAAAGCTATATATTGGAAGGCTGTTTGATTAAATCAAACCCAATCCTTCAGGTTGACAAAGAGGCAGCATTTTATAATACAGTTGAGCATAGTTCTGTTGTCAGGGTGCCTGGGTTTTTTATTAAGTAATCTCTGACTATCTATTTTATCTCACCTGAAAAATGCAATCAATGACAGTAATTATTGAATGAGTTAATGTGTGTTTAGAATGGTACCTGACACATAGCAAGTACTTTCTCAATGTAGTTTGTTTTTTATTAATAAAATGAAACCTGCTAGGCATACCAGGGTATTTGGTGAGTTTTAACAAACTCATTTTATTTGCTTAAGATGAATTTCCATAAGGATTCAATAAAGATATTCTATATCCTAAGCATCTTCCCACCTCAGATCTCCCCCATAGGCACCTACTTTCTTCCCTTTTCTCGGACCTAAAGTGGTCTGTTGGTTATAGATGCCTCAGCAGTCGTAGGGGTGTTTCTGCCTGTGGTGGCTTTGGGGGTGTATATAACATTGGGCATTTGCACAGAGGGGAGCCAGAACCACCATCAGGTGTTTCATCTCCTCTACCTAAATTCAGTCATACTTTAGCTGGGAGACCAGGCAGGGCCAGGCCAGGCCTGCTGGTCACCACAGATCCCTGGTGACCTTGGTGTACAGCATGGATAGTGTGTGTGATGGTGGTGGTCCTGACTGGTTTGGGCAATGATGCTTGGAGCCATGCTGCTAGATTAAGCATTAATATGGTGGGGGGCAGAGTACTGGTGTGGGCTACTCATAGAACTAAGGACAGTGGCTGTTTCCTAATCAGTATGAAAATGCTTTCAATATTTTAATGATAAACCTAGTCAGTATGAAAATGCTTTCAATATTTTAATGATAAACAACAATTTACCAATATATAATGATATTGGTTGAATGTTTTCTCTGATTATAGAAAGAGATGAAATAAGCTGATAAAATGTTATCATTCAGGACATTTCTCAGAAGAAGATATATAAATGGCCCACAACATATGAAAAAATGTTCGGCATCACTAATCAGGGAAATGAAAATTAAAATCATAGTGAGATACCACCTTACCCAACCAGGATGGCCGTAATTAAGGGGTCAAAGAATAATAGATATTGGTGTGGATGTGGTGAAAAGGTGGGAATGTAAATTAGTACAACCTCTAGGGAAAACAGTAAGGAGATTTCTCAAAGAACTAAAAGTAGATCTACCGCTTGATTCAGCAATCCCACTACAGAGTGTTTAACTAAAGGAAGAGAAGTCACTATATCTGAAAGACACCTGCATGCATATGTTTATCACTGCACAATTCACAATTCTGAAGATATGGAATCAACCTAGGTACCCACCAAACAGAGTGGATAAAGAAAATGTGAGATATATATGTATATGTGCGCACACACACACACACACCATGGAATATTACTTAGCCATAAAAATAGTGAAGTAATATCTTTTGCAGCAACTTGGATGAAACTGGGGGCCATTATTCTGAGTGAAGTAACTCAGAAATTGAAACCCAAATACTGCAGGTTCTCACTTACATGTGGGAGCTAAGCTATGAGTATGCAAAGTTATACAAAGTGGCATAATGGACACCGGAGACTCAGAAGAGGGGGGTGGGAGAAGAGTGAGGGATGCAAAACCACCTGTTGGGGATAATGTACACTTCTTGGGTGAGGGGTGCTTTAAAATCCTAGACTTCACCACTATTCATGTCATCTATGTAACCAAAAATCACTTGTGTTCCTAAAGCTATTGAAATTTTAAAAAAATAAGCAAACAAAACAAAGTTATGATTCAGTAATCCCACCTCTGTGTTTTGGATAATATGAAAGACTTTAGGGAAACTTTCTAGGAATGAGTTAAGCTGAAGAAGAGACTTGATTATTAGTATCAATGTTTATTTGTTTATTCAGCAACTTTTACTAAGGGCCCCCCATTTACAATGCATCTGCTAACTGCTATGATAAAGACATAGAAGATAAGGCATGGCTCTCTCAATTCCCAAGAAGCTAAAGTCATCTTTTGGGTGACTACACAGGAAGTCAAATGGGACATAAGGTCTTTGTTTTGAACTTAAGATTCTATTATCTTCATCTAAATTATTCAGTCAAATTTACACAAACACATACCAGTAATTATTACTTATTTTAGCAGGAGCATAGACAATGCTGTCACTTTGTTCTTTGGCCTATTTGTAGGGACTGGAGCCCAAGTTCTAGGATAAGGGGACTATAATATAAAAGTTAAAACTTAAAAGTATCTATATCCAAGGAATGTCAGTATGTTGAAGAGATATCTGCATTCCCATGTTTGTTACAGCATTATTCACAGTAGCCAAGATATGGACTCAACCTCAGTGTCCATGAATGGATAAATGGAAGAAGAAAATGTGACACACACACACACACACACCCCTCCCCAGAATATTATTCACCCTTAAAAAAGAAAGAAATCCTCTTATTTGTGACAACATGGACAAACTTGGAGGACATCATGTTAGGTGAAATAAGCCAGGCACAGGAAGATAAACATCACTTGATCTCGCTTACATGTGGAATCTAAAAAAGTTACATTCATAAAAATGGAGTGTAAAATGGCAGTCACCAGAGGCTGGAGGAATTGGGGAGATGTTGATCAAAGGGCACAAAATTTCAGTTATATAGGAAGAGTAAGTTAAAGAGTTCTACTGTACACCACGGTGACTGTAGTTAATAATACATTGTATACTTGAAAATTGCTGACAGAGTATATTTTAAGTGTTCTTACCACAAAAATAAGTATGTGAGGTAATGCATATATTAAAAAGCTTGACTTTGACATTCTGCAATTTATAAATATAGCAAAACATTGTGTCATGTACCATAAATATATGCAATTTGTATTTGTCAATTAAAAATAATTTGAAAAACTCTAAAAAGCTAAAATATTCACAGAACTTTGTAACACAATTCAGCACCATAAAATTTAATAGCCTTGATGCTAGTGGCTTTGGCAAGAATAGGATAGAAATGTCAGTACCTATTCATAATAGCACCAGTTGTTGGTCATTGGGCACATTTCTGGCATCCCTCAGTAGGTTAGGCAACAGACATCCTTATAAGGATCTAGTATAAAGGAGGAGAGATGCCAGATATTACGTGAGAGTGGAGGAGCTTTTTAAATGAACACATGTGAGACATCCCAAAGTACTTGCAGAAATAGCTAAGAGGGGATTTTAGCCAGGACTAGAATTTGGTAAGGAAAAAGCTAGTTTGATCTAAAATTGGATCTAAAATCCAACTAAAAAGCTAGTTGGATCTAGTTTACATATAGCTGAATAGAGGATAAGTGAAATGGAAGATAGTTCAATGCAAAATATCCAGATTAATCATATTTATTTTTTATATTTATTTATTTTACTTTAAGTTCTGGGCTACATGTGCAGATTGTGCAGGTTTGTTACATAGGTATACATGTGCCATGGTGGTTGGTTTGCTGCATCCAATGCCTCATCATCTACATGAGGTATTTCTCCTAATGCTATCACTCCCCTAGCCCCCACCCCGCTGCTAACCCTACCTTAGTCCCCTGCCCCCAAGCCCCAATAGGCCCTGGTGTGTGATGTTGCCCTCCCTGTGTCCATGTGTTTTCATTGTTCAACACCCACTTATGGGTGAGAACCTGCGGTGTTTGGTTTTCTGTTCTTGTGCCAGTTTCTGAGAATGATGGTTTCCAGCTTCATCCATGTCCCCACAAAGGACATGAACTCATCCTTTTTTATGGCTGCATAGGATTCCATGTTGTCTATGTGCCACATTTTCTTTACCCAGTCTACCATTGATGGGCATTTGGGTTGGTTTCAAGTCTTCGCTATTGTGAACAGTGCTGCAATGAACATTCGTGTGCATGTGTCTTTATAATAGAATGATTTATAATCCTTTGGGTATATACCCAGTAATGAGATTGCTGGGTGAGATGGTATTTCTAGTTCTAGATCCTTGAGGAATCACCACACTGTCTTCCACAATGGTTGAACTAATTTACACTCCCACAAACAGTGTAAAAGTGTTCCTATTTCTCCACATCCTCTCCAGCATCTGTTGTCTCCTGATTTTTTTAATGATTGCCAGTTGGTACCTCATTGTGGTTTTTGAATTGCATTTCTCTAATGACCAGTGATGATGAGTTTGTTTTCATATGTTTGTTGGCTGCATAAATGTCTTCTTTTGAGAAGTGTCTGTTCATATCCTTCACCAACTTTTTGATGGGGTTGCTTATTGTTTTCTTGTAAATTTGTTTAAATTTTTTGTAGATTCTGGATATTAGTCCTTTGTCAGATGGGTAGATTGCAAAATTTTTTTCCACATCGAATGGATAATCTTACAGACCAGGTTTAGAAAAAGGACAATATAGAATAGAGTATATACTATAGAATTTTAGTTATATAAAATAAAAAATATGCAAAAATAATATATAGCTTTAGAATTTAGGATAGTGGTAACCTTTGGGAAGGACAGCTGGGTAATAACTTGAAATTCATCTTCTACAACGGTGGTCTTCAATCTTAAAAAAAATGCACCCAGATCTTTTAAAATCAAGTTAACTGTCATGTGAACCTCAAACCAAACTCAAAACACCAAGCAGTTAAAAGGTGAGCCCTCTGGTATACCAGAGAGGGAGGATCTGAACCTAGTCTACGTTGCTTCCCTGTGTGCCTTTCCTGACCTTCAGCTGAGACCTATTTGACCTTGAAAAGTAGAACTCCTTGATAGGGCTCCCCTATCAAGAAATTTCAATAGGATTTAATTGAAGTTCCATTTTTAAAGCCCAAATTTGCTAATTTCATTCCCTTGTTTAAAAGTCTTTGATATTTCTCTTTGCCAGTGATACACATCCAGCTTCTTAAACTGCGTCCAAGCTCCCTAAATTCTGGCCTTGATTTAACTTTATGGTTAAACCCTGTATTTCTACCTTCCTATGGCAATGTCTGAAAGGCTCAAACCATACCACGTAACTTTCCCAGGTGAGAAAGTACCGTTCACGTTGAGCCTTTATCTGAGCCTTTACCCATGCACATGCTAATTTACCTCTTTGTCTGGAATCCTTTTTCCCCTCTTGCCTATATCTAACTTCTGGTAATTGTTTCATCAAGGCTCTCCACCCCTCTCTGTAAAGTTTTCTCTCTGACACTAGCTGGAACAATGAGCTCTTTCTTACTCTAAGCATCCCTCTTCTTCAGTGGTCTATAAAATCCTCAAGGACCAGAAACTTCTTTGCATCTTTGTATCTTCCCTTCCCTTCTTTTCTTTTTCTTTTTTGAGATGGAGTCTTACTCTGTTGCCAGGGCTGGAATGCAGTGGCATGATCTCAGCTTACTGTAACCTCTGCCTCCCAGGTTCAAGCGATTCTCCTGCCTCAGCCTCCTGAGTAGCTGGGATTCCAGGAGCCCACCACTATGCCCAGCTAATTGTTTGTATTTCTAGGGGAGATGGGGTTTCACCATGTTGGCCAAGCTAGTCTTGAACTCCTGACTGTGTGACTCACCCACCTCAGCCTCCCAAAGTGCTGGGATTACATGTGTGAGCCACTGTACCTGGCCTCTTCCCTTCTTTTCTATTAACCACAATCTCTATAGTGAGTGCATATTATCTTATTCTTTTTGATGACATTGGACCATTTTGAATAATTTTAAAATGCTTTATTTTTAAATATAATGTTTATTTACCATCAGAAATTTCTTTTTCTTAAGCCAAAAGCAATGCACTTTTCTACTCATAATGTATACCTATGGTAAGAGAGTAATCCTAGCCCAGCAAAAGATCTGCTCACTAAGAGATGTTGCTGCATGTTCACTTCAAAAAGAAATAGTGCCTCTTTCAGAGAGCTCCAATTCTGAACTTCTGCCCAGTCCTTAAAACTCAAAGAAAATTCTCACTTAATCTTGGATTTTAGTCCTATTTTTTGAGCTTTAAATTCCACCATAATCTCTTGTCTGGAGTGCTAATCTTTACCACTTGAAGGGACACTTAGCATCATTATTATTAGACTGTAGAGGTTAATCCTTAACTGTAGGTTTGTGGTTGAGGGGCCTTTTGAGAAAAGCTGTATTTTGGCAGAAACCTTAACCACAAATATTTAGGGGGTTTTCTTTGTAGTTCAATGACCTTACAGGACCCAAGCAAAGTAGATGATATCAAGTACTTGTTTATTCTTTAGAAGGCAAACTCTTTTGGGGGGAAGTCAATATTTTTTTTTAATTGAATGCTCATTCACTGCTCATGACCATGATCTTTTTAAAAAAATGAATTTTCTCTCCAGAATACAGAAGTACTGAGAGTTTACTCACATGGGATGACTCTGAGAGTTTTGACGTTAAAGGACAATTCTATCTGATTGGTTCCACTTGAGTGGCAATATTGTTTTAAGAAATGTAGTTAGACAGCAATTTACTGGCTGTAAAAAGTTACTGGTGGGGGAGGATCCAAGATGGCTGAATAGGAACAGCTCTGGAGTGCAGTTCCCAGGGAGAACAATGCAGAGGGTGAGTGATCACCACATTTCCAAATGAGTTATTACTTCCCACAGACCAGGAGATTTCTGGGCTGAAAAGCGCCACGAGTTTCCAGTATGGCTATTTCAGCTGGCGCAGCAGGTCTCTGCAGAAAAACCCATGCAAATCTGGGTGGCCATTTCAACTGGTGCCTGGAACACCTGGGAGACAGAGCTGCCCATTCAACTGAAAAAAGGGCCTGAAACAGGGAGCCAGGTGATCTGGCTCGGGGGTCCCACCCCACAAAGACAAGCAATCTGAAATGCTTTGGATTGAGAGTTTTGCAGCAAACAGAGCTGGACCTGGGACAGTCCAGTTCTGTGTGGGGAAGGGTGTCTGCCATTACTAAGGCATGCCACCATTACCAAGGCAGTCAGCCATTACCAAGACAGTCCACCATTACAGAGGCAGTCCACGATTACTGAGGCAGTTCTAACTATACCTATATAAACAAAACCTCAAGGAAGTTCATGCAGCAGCTGAGCAGAGCCCATGGCAGCTTAACAATGCCTCTGCTGGCAGACTGTGACTAGGCTACCTCCTTGCTGGGCAGGGCATCTCTGAAAAAAGGCAGCAGCATGTCAGGAACTTATAAATAAAGCCCCACCTTCCCAGGACAGAGCACCTGGGAAAGAAGGTGATTATGAGTTCCACTGCAGCAGACTTAAAGTTGCCTGCCCAGCAGCTCTGGATGGAACAATGGAGCTCACAGCTCAGCACTTGACCTCCTATAAGGGACAGACTGTCTCCTCCAGCAGCTTCCCGACCTCCATATATTCAAAGAGATACCTCATAAAGGAGAGCTCAGACTGATATCTGGCAGGTATCCCTCTGGGACAAAGATAACAGAAGAAGAAACTGGCAGCAACCCTTACTGTTCTCCAGTTGCCGCAGGTGATCCCCAGGCAAGCAGGGTCTGGAGCAGACCTCCAGCTGTCCTACAACAGAGGGGCCTGGGTGTTAGAAGGAAAAATAAAAAACAGAAAGAAATAACTTCAACATCAACAGAAAGGGCGTCCACTTAGAGACCCCATCAAAAAGTCACCAACTACAAAGACCACAGGTAGATAAATCCACAAAGATGGGAAGAAACCAGCATACAAAGAATGAAAACACCAAAAATCAAAATGGCTCTCCTCCTCCAAGGGATCACAACTCCTCCCTAGCAAGGGAACAAAGCTGGATGGAGAATGAGTCTAATGAATTGACAGAAATAGGCTTCAGAAAGTGAGTAATAACAAACTTCTCTGAGCTAAAAGAACATGTACTAAGTCAATGCAAAGAAACTAAGAACTTTGAAAAAAGGTTTGATGAAATGCTAACAAGAATAAACAGCTTAGAGAAGAATATAAATTACTTAATGGAGCTGAGAAACACAACACTAGAACTTTGCAAAACATACACAAGTTTCAATAGCCAAGTTGACCAAGCAGAAGAAAGGATATCAGAGATTGAAGATCAACTCAATGAAATAAAATGAGAAGGCAAGATTAGAGAAAAAAGAGTGAAAAGAAATTAACAAAGCCTACAAGAAATAAGGGATCATGTGAAAAGACCTAATCTACATTTGATAGGTGTACCTGGATGTGACGGAGAGAATGAATCCAAGCTGGAAAACAATCTTCAGGATATTATCCAGGAAAACTTACCCCCACCTAGCAAAGCAGGCCAATATTCAAGTCCAGGAAATACAGAGAACACCACAAAGATATTTCTCAAGAAGAGCAACCCCAAGGCACATAATCATCAGATTCACCAGGGTTGAAATGAAGGAAAAAATGCTAAGGGCAGTCAGAGAGAAAGG
>CAUYLG010062575.1:0-20110 GCA_963573385.1 Cacajao melanocephalus | reverse complement strand
TGTTATGATTTCCATTCTTTTGCATTTGCTGAGGAGTGATTTACTTCCAATTATGTGGTCAGTTTTAGAGTAGGTGTGATGTGGTGCTGAGAAGAATGTATATTCTGTGGATTTGGGGTGGAGAGTTCTGTAAATGTCTATAAGGTTTGCTTGGTCCAGGTCTGAGATCAAGTCCTGGATATCCTTGTAACTTTCTGTCTCTTTGATCTGTCTTAATATTGACAGTGAGGTGTTAAAGTCTCCCACTATTATTGTGTGAGAGTCTAAGTCTCTTGTAAGTCATTAAGAACTTGCTTTATGTAGCTGGGTGCTCGTGTATTGGGTGTGTGTTTATTTAGGATCGTTAGCTCTTCTTGTTGCATTGATCCTTTTACCATTATGTAATGTCCTTCTTAGTCTCTTTTGATATTTGTTGGTTTAAAGTCTATTTTATCAGAGACTAGAATTGCAACTCCTGCTTATTTTTGTTCTCCATTTGCTTGGTAAATCTTCCTCCATCCCTTTATTTTGAGCCTTTGTGTATCCTTGCATGTGAGATGGGTTTCCTGGATACAGCACACCGATGAGTTTTGGCTTTTTATCTAATTTGCCAGTCTCTGTCTTTTGATTGGAGCATTTAGCATTTGGGGTTAATATTATTATGTGTGAATTTGATCCTGCCATTTTGATGCTAGCTGGCTGTTTTGCCCATTAGTTGATGCACTTTCTTCATTGTGTAGATGCTCTTTACCATTTGTTATGTTTTTGGGGTGGCTGGTATTGGTTGTTCCTTTCTGTTTAATGCCTCTTTCAGGAGCTCTTGTAAAGCAGGCCTGGTGGTGATGAAATTTCTGAGTAATTGCTTGTTCATAAAGGATTTTATTTCTCCTTCACTTATGAAGCTTAGTTTGGCTGAATATGAAATTCTGGGTTGAAATTTCTTTCTTTTCTTTAAGGAAGTTGAATGTTGGCCCCCACTCTCTTCTGGTTTGTAGGTTTCTGCTGAGAGATCTACTGTGAGTCTGATGGGCTTCCCTTTGCGGGTAATCTGACCTTTCTTTCTGGCTGCCCTTAGCATTTTCTCCTTCATTTCAACCCTCATGAATCTGACAATTGTGTGCCTTGAGGTTGCTCTTCTTGAGGAATATCTTTGTAGTGTTTTCTGTATTTCCTGGACTTGAATGTTGGCCTGCCTTGCTAGGTTGGGGAAGTTTTCCTGGATAATATCCTGAAGAGTATTTTCCAGCTTGGATTCATTCTCTCTGTCACATTCAGGTACACCTATAAAACATACATTAGGTCTTTTCACATAGTCCCATATTTCTTGGAGACTTTGTTCATTTCTTTTTACCCTTTTTTCTCTAATCTTGCCTTCTCCTTTTATTTCATTGAGTTGATCTTTGACCTCTGATATCCTTTCTTTTGCTTGGTCAATTCGGCTATCGAAACTTGTGTATGCTTTGCGAAGTTCTCATGTTATGTTTTTCAGCTCCACCAATTCATTTATATTCCTCTCTAAGCTGTTTATTCTCATTAGCATTTCATCAAACCTTTTTTCAAGGTTTTTAGTTTCTTTGCATTGGGTTAGACCTGAAAAATATTAAACTACATATAGAAGTACACATTGCATCACAGAATGACCAATAGCTAGATACATTCCAGTAAAATACTGGATAAAAAAGAAAAACAATATCCTTTGGGCACAGACAAAAAGAATAAGTTACTTACAAGGGAAAGGAAATCAGATTTACTGGAAGTTTCCAACAGCAACAATTTATTCTCAGACACAATAAAAAGCAGATTTAAGATATTCAAAGACAGAAAATGTAAGTCAAGTGATTACAGGATTTTTTTGGTGCTGCTTCACCAGGCAGAGACCTCTGCGACCAGCAACACCCCTGCCTGCTTGCCACTGGAGGTACTCCTCCCACCCGGCCTGGTAGGCTGTGCTCAGCTTGCACCCTGACCCATAGCTGGGCCAGGCATGCTGTGATCTACTTCCCCCTTGGGCACCATCATCTGGACAAAGGGAACACAGTGGTGCCCGAAAACTCAGAGATCCCAGGAACTGCAGAGCCCCAAGGGTGTCAGAGCTGGATTGTTCTCACCATTCACAGCTTGGTGAGTGGGGGCATGTTACAGCCCTGGTTTGGGGAGTCCTGAGGTCTGGGCTCTGGGGAAGCACTACATCTCTAGTTCATTCCCACCATCCACAGCTTCAGTGAATGGGGGAGGGGGTGTGTCACACCCAGCAGCTTCTTCTCCCCCATTGCTCGGAGAGCAGGAGGAAGGGTTATGGCGTTGCATCCTTTTTTCACCTGCCATTTGGCAAGTCCTGAGTTCTCGTCCTCTGTCCAAGAAGAGTGAGGTTACACAGACAACTGGAGGGTAGGTGAGGTGAAGAGTTTTATTGAACGATGCAACAGCTCTCAGTGGAGAGGGGACCTGAAGTGGGCAGCCCCCTACCTGAGGTCAGGTAGTCCCCCACCCAAAGGCAGGTAGTCCCAAAGTGTGGCTGAGTCAGGGTTTTTATAGGCTCAGAATAAGTGAGGTGTGGTCTGTAGGTAGCTTTGGAAAAGGCAACATTGGATTGGTTAAAAAGCATTATTCAAAAAGAACCAATTGGGAAAGAGTGGTCAAACAGAAATAGAAGTTCTAATTTCAGTTGAAGACTTTACCCAGAACTGGCAGCTTGGTTTTCAGGCTTTAGGCTGTCTGGCTTGGAGGCCAGGTTTCACTAGGGACCTACCCCTATCTGCCTAGGAATTTGATTGCCTCCTGCTGCTATCACAAGGATTTTATATTTAGCCAAAATGACTTTCAAGTATAAAGGCCACAGAAAAACTATTAGAGACATATAAGAACTCAAAGAATATTGTTCCCAAGAGCCCTTCCAGAGAAACCTATCAGAAAATAAACTTTAGAGAATTCAAATTGCTGGAGAGATATCTACATAAGAACTGATGGTAAGCATTAACTATGTATGATAATGTACCACATTACAAAGTTTCAGTCAACAAGGGATGGTATATGCAATGGTGGTCCCACAAGATTACAATACTGTATTTTTACTACACTTTTTCTATATTTAGATACACAAATACTTACCATTGTGTTACAACTGTCACAGTATTTAGTATAGTAACATGCTACTCAGGTTTGTAGCCTAGGAGCAATAGGCTATACTATATAGCCTAGGTATGTAGTAGACTATACCATCTAGGTTTATGTAAGTATACTCTATGATGTTCACACAATGAGGAAATTGCCTAATTATGCATTTCTCAGAATGTATCCCCATCATTAAACAATTTGTGACTGTATTTACTTATAGAACTAAGACTAGATGATGATTATAAGGGAGAGAACATAGTAGACAATGGCTATATGCTCCAACAATGTAGATCCAGCACAAATATTTAAAAAATGAAAAAGGATGGAAAAATAATAAGCTTACTAATTGACTCATAGTTATTAACTGGGAGTAGAAGAATATTACATCATATTAGATGCTGGGGAAGAAGAAATGGGAGAGAGAAGTTACCTGGCTAATTTCAATATTGCTCACATTAGGAAGCCAACAATAAAAACAAAGTTCAAGTGGACTAAAATATTATATAGAGATATTGAACTCTTAAAACATAACTTGTTTTACTGATTTGACTTCAGAACCATGTAAATACTTTACTTAAATATAAAAGAAAACTATTTTTTTAAAAGCAGCCCCTAAAAAATTAAAATAAAAAACAACAAAGCACCCTAAATATATATCCAACTCAGGATATAACCACACAGATTAAGTATTCAAGTGATTTTAAAGCACAGTAACTTATGCTTTTGTAATAATCACAATTTTCAATGGTAGTGTGCTATTATTACTGTCAAATACTATAAGTATAATACAGACAAACCAAATGAATTATATGTAATATTCTATTTTATTCTATCATATGCAGCCTTCATGAGAACCAGAGTTCTCAGCATAGAAAAAAAGAAATAAAATTAGAATAACACACCTAATATTTAAAAACATACAAACAAAAAAGATGAAGTCAAGTAAAAATCCTGTAGTATTAAATTTGAATAGGGAGTATTGTGAAAAATTCAAGATGTGTTTTCACTTTGTTAAAATCATGTTTCCTCATTCTATTCACTGAAATAACCTAGAGATGATGACCAACCTAGTAGGTCTCCAATATGATATGGTTATATGTGTGTTATATATAGGGTTATAGTTATGTGTTAACTATAGGGTTATAGTTACATTCTTTAATAAAAGTCCTTGTATTTTAGATACATAATAAAATATATACAATAATGTCCTCAAGTCCTAGACCAGTGTTAGGGAGTCCTACAAGAGCACTTACTTACAAGCAAGATTAAATAATAACTATAAAATGGCAATATCAGGAGTAACGACTTAGAGTCTGAATCATCTGATCATCTCTATCTGGTTTTAAATGGGGGATTAAAATTCCCTTTAACAACAACTCTGACCTTCACTGCTAGGTTCCTATGCTCCCATCTACATATCCCAACTTCCCCTTCATTTCTTATACTTTTCCTATTATAAAAGTTCCCTTAAACAGAAACTAGGTCAACAAAGATAGAACAAAATTCAGGTTGTCATGTTCATTACATTTTGTAAAAATGCAGTCCTGGTAAGTTACATATGCACCCTGAAATGTTTACAAGTGAAATTACAAGTAGAATACTTTAGAATACCTCTAGGAAAAAGAAGTGACAGGGAAGACAAGTGGAAAAGATTCTCAAAATGTTGTAATTATTGAATCGGGTAGACACATGGGGGTTAATTATACAATTCTATTTTGACAGTCTTTTGGAAAAGCTCAATAATAAAAATGTTTTTTAATGTTTAAAAAAATCACTACTCAAAGAAATGAGAGAGGACACAAACAAATGGAGAAACATTCCATGCTTATGTATAGGAAGAATCAATATTACGAAAATGGCCATATTGCCCAAAGTAATGTATACTTTCAATGCTATTCCCGTTAAACTACAACTGACATTATTCACAGTTAGAAAAAACTATTTTAAAATTCATAGGAACCAAAAAAGAGCCTATATAACTGAGACAATCATAAGCAAAAAGAACAAAGCTGGAGGCATCATGCTACCCAACTTCAAACTATACTACAAGGCTACAGTAATAAAAACAGCATGGTACTGGTACAAGAACAGATACATAGACCAATGGAACAGAAATAGTAAACTCAGAAACAAGACCACACACCTGCCACCATCTGATCTTCCAAAACTTGACAGAAACAAACAATGGGGGAAATGAATCTCTATTTAATAAATGGTGCTGGGAGTGCTGGCTAGTTATATGAAGAAAATTAAAACTGGACCCCTTCTTTATACTGTATACAAAAATTAACTCAAGATGGATTAAGACTTAAACGTAAAACCCAAAACTATAAAAACCCTAGAAGAAAATCAAGGCAATAATATTCAAGGATATAGGCACAAGCAAAAATTTCATGACAAAAACAACAAAAGCAATTGCAACAAAAGCAAAAATTGACAAATGGGATCTAATTAAACTAAAAAACTTCTTCACAGCAAAAGAAACTATCATCAGAGTGAACAGAAAATCTGTAGATTGGGAGAAAATTTTTGCAGTCTATCCATCTGACAAATGTCTGATATCCAGAGACTACAAGGAACTTGAACAAATTTACAAGAAAAAAACAAACAACCACATTAAAAAGTAGGCAAAGAACAAGAACAGACACTTCTCAAAAGAAGACATACATGCAGCCAACAAACATGAAAAAAAGCTCAACATTACTAGAGAAATGCAAATCAAAACCATAATGAGATACCATCTCACACCAGTCAGAATGGCTATTATTGAGAGGTCAAAAAACAACAGACGCTGGCAAGGTTGTGGAGAAAAATGAATGCTTTTACACTGTTGGTGGGAGTGTAAATTCATTCAACCATTGTAGAAGACAGTGTGGCAATTCCTCAATGACATGGAGGCAGAAATACCATTTGACCCAGCAATCCCATTAAGGTATATACCCAAAGTAATATAAATCATTCTATTATAAAGATACATGTATGTGTATGTTCACTACAGCACTATTCACAATAACAAAGACATGGAATCAACCTAAATGCCCATCAGTGATAGACTGGATAAACAAAATGTGGTATATATACACTATGGAATATTATGCAGCCATAAAAAGAAACAAGATCCTTCATAGGGCATGGATGGAGTTGGAAGCCTTTATAGGGCATGGATGGAGTTGGAAGCCATTATCCTCAGCAAACTATAACACAGGAACAGAAAACCAAACACTGACTCTTCCCACTTATAAGTGGGAGCTGAATGACGAGAATGCATGGACACATGAAGAAAAACACACACCGGGGCCTGTTGAGGGGGGTTGAGGGGAGGGAGAGCATCAGGAAGAATAGCTAATGGACACTGGGCTTAATATCTAGGTGATGGGATGATCTGTGCAGCAAACCACCATGGCATACATTTACCTACGTAGCAAACCTGCACATCCTGCACATGTACCCCTGAACTTAAAAGTTGAAGAAAGGAGTGATAGTGAAAAATGGCAGATAGTAGGCAGGACTAAATTGCAGCTCCCACTCAGACAGACAGAGCAGTGTGTGGAAGCTCACATCATGAACTTTTGCTCCAAGAACTACCACAGGAACATACCAGGAAAACCGAGAGAATCCATAGACCCTTTGAAGGAAGTGGATTGCTCCTAGAGGCCCTGGGAGACAGAGAAAAAACTGTGAGTCCAAAGTGTGAAAGTGTGTAACAGGGATTGTCTGCCACCAAACACACACCCTAACAGGGAAACCTGAAGGTCTAGATCACAGGAGAAAGATTTGACCTTACCTGGAGCTGAGACAAATTTAGAGAGCCAAGTGAAACACAGGGGTAGAAGAAACAGCCAGAAGAGCCTTGTGGGCTCTCTTAGTCCTCAGGGAAGCCATTTATGACTTTGTCTCACAGAGGTCCTTGGGGAGGGCTGCCAGAGTAACTGGGAAAAGACCACAGGGAGAAGAAAATTTCCAGCTGAACTTTGTAACAATTTCAACCTAACACAAATTTTCCTGGACAGAACTTGGGGGAGGGGGTTAATCAGGAGGGCAGACACACCAAAAAAGCCACAGGAGGTGGGGAAACATAAAATCTGAATGTCCTGCTTGCTTTCTCAGCCAGGAGGCTGGTTGCCTGGGGCAAGTTCTCAGCCCTGCTCACCTGCTGCCTGAAATTAAACTCGATACTGTTCTAGAGGCATGATTGGAATAAGAACAACGTTTTGGGGTGTGTGGGCACTTAACGAGGCCTATAACTGCCAGCTTTCTCACACTTCTCTGGTGACCTGCATGACATGGCAGAGGCAGCCATAATTCACCGGAGAATATAACTCCATTGGCCTGAGAACCACAACCCTCCCCCACAGCAGCCACTACAAGCCCTACCCAAGGAAAGTCTCAGCTCAGACAAGCCTAACCCTGCCCCCATCTGATGGTCTTTCTCTACCCACCCTTGTAGCTGAAGACAAAGGACATAATCTCTTGGGAGCTCTAGGGCCCCACCCACCACCTAATCCTCCCTATACTACCACAGCTGATGCTCTCTTGAAAGCACCGTCTTCTGGCAAGAGGCCCATCAATACAAAACTAGTGCAATAAACAAAACTACAGCTAAAAACCCTGACAGAGTCCATTTCACTCCCCTGCCTCCTCTACCAAAGCAAGTGCTGCTATCCATGGCTGAGAGACCTGAAGATGGTTCATATCACAGAACTCTGTGCAGACACTCCCCAGTACCAGCCTGAAGCCCAGTAGTTCTGCTGAGAGGCTAGATCCAGAAGACAAATAATCACTACAGTTTGGCTTTCAGGAAGCCACATCCCTAGGGGAAGGGGAAGAATATTACATCAACGGAGCACCCCATGGGACAAAAGAATCTGAACAGCAGCCCTTGAGCCTCAGATCTTCCCTCTAACACAGTCTACCCAAATGAAAAGGAACCAGAATAACAATTCTGGTAATATAACAAAACAAAGTTCTTTAACACCTCTCAAAAGATCACACTAGCTCACCAGCAATGAAACCAAACCAAGAAGAAATCCCTGAAATGCCAGAATTCAGAAGATCGATTATTAAGCTGATCAAGGAGACACCATAGAAAGGTAAGTCCAACTTAATGAAATCAAACAAATGATACAAGAGATGAGGGGAAAAATCTCCAGTGAAATAGCATAAATAAAAACAATCACAACTTCTGGAAATGAAGGACATACTTAGAGAAATGCAAAAGGTACTGGAAAGTCTCAGCAATAGAATCAATAGAATCAAACAAACAGAAGAAAGAACTTCAGAGCTCAAAGACAAAGTTTTCAAATTAACACAATTCAGCAAAGGCAAAGAAAAAAGAATTTTAAAAAATGAACAAAGCCTCCAAGCAGTTTGTGATTATGTTAAACAACCAAACCTATCACCCATCTGACTGTACATCTGCCCATTTTATATGTGCCCTGCCTAAATATATGCATTGAGCAATTCCAGCAGAGAAGACTTGTGTCCTCTGTTTCTCTTAGAAACTAGTCTCATATCTGTAGAGGTTGGTTTATGTCTTGGACCTGATTCTCCCAAATTTCAGTGCCTGGATTTAGTACCCAATTTTCTCAGATTTCATTTTCCTTGTCTATCATTTGTCATTTATTGCATTTAGGCCAAAGGCAGAGGCAGAAGGAAAATTCTCAGACCATGAATTTTTTTCTTCAACTTAAAAAAATATTATTTATTTTTTATTTCAATAGGTTTATGGGGAACAGGTAGTGTTTGGTTACATGAATAAATTCTTTAGTGGTGACTTTTGAGATTTTGGTGCACCCATTACCCGAGCAGTGTACACTGTAGCCAATGAGTAATCTTTTATCCCTCAATGAGAACACATATACACAGGGAGGGGAACACCACACTCTAGGGCCTGTCAGGTGGTAGGGGGCTAGGGGAGGGATAGTATTAGGAGAAATACCTAATGTAGATCATGGGTTGATGGGTCAGCAAACCACCATGGCACATGTATACCGATGTAACAAACCTACACATTCTGCACATGTACCCCAGAACTGAAAGTATAATAAAACTTAATTTAATTTAAAAATGAGTCTTAAAAATAATTCTTTTCTGTTTGAAGGGTTTTTTTTATCTTACCTTATTTTACTTTAAGTTCCGAGATACATGTGCAGGACGTGCAGGTTTGTGGACTTCTTGCCTTACACTGTTTCTTTTTCTTTCTTTCTTTTTTGAGACAGAATCCCAGGCTGGAGCACAGTGGTAGGATCTCTGATCACTGCAACCTCTGTCTCCCAGATTCAAACAATTCTCCTGCCTAGCCTCCGGAGTAGCTGGGATTACAGGTGTGGGCCATCATGCCCAGCTAATTTTTATATTTTTAGTAGAGACAGGGTTTCACCATGTTGGCCAAGTTTTTCTCAAACTCCTGACCTCAAGCAGTCTGCCCACTTTGGCCTCCTAAAGTGCTGGGATTACAGATATGAGCCACCACACCTGGCCTGCTTTACACTGTAAATATGCATGTAGCTGTTCTTTATTTATACAAATGTTACCAGGGAAGTTATATGACTCCAGATTGATTAATGATGGCTTTGCCCTTATCTTCTATAAAGGCTTGCTTCAGACTGGATCTTAGAAATTATACCCCTGGCAGCAGAGATAGTGCACACATTCTCACTGGCCAAAGGATCATGGCTTCTTTTTGCCTCCGCCATGGTTAAGGGGCAGTCCCTCCCACCTGTAGTATTCACTTTTAACAGAGAGTTCTGTCAGTTAATGGATCATGTATTTGTTCCTCCCTGCATCTGTCTGTCTATCTATCCATCACTCTCCTGTCCTTTCCCCCAGAGGTCCATTGTATCATTCTTATGCCTTTGCATCCCATAGCTTAGCTCCCACTTGTGAGTAAGAACATACGAAGTTTAGTTTTCCATTCCTGAGTTACTTCACTTAGAAGAATCCTCTCCAGTTCTACCCTGCTTGCTGCAAATGCCATTATTTTGTTCCTTTTTATGGCTGAGTAGTATTCCACGGTAGATATACACTACAATTTCTTTATCCACTTGTTGATTGATGGGCATTTGGGCTGGTTTCATATTTTTGAAGTTTTGAACTGTGCTTCTATAAGCATGCATGTGCAAGTATCATTTTCATATAATGACTTCTTTTCTTTTGGGTAGATACCCAGTAGTGGGATTGCTGGATTAAATGGTAGTTCTTTAGGAATCTCCACACTGTTTTCCATAGTGGTTGTACTAGTTTACATTCCCACCAGCAGTGTAAAAGTGTTCCCTCTTCACCACATTCATGCCAACATCTATTATTTTTTTATTTTGTGATTATGGCCATTCTTGCAGGAGTAAGTGGTATCACATTGTGGTTTTGATTTGCATTTCCCTGATAATTAGTGATGTTGAGCATTTTTTTCATATGTTTGTTGGCCATTTGTGTATCTTCCTTTGAGAATTGTCTGTTCAAGTCCTTAGTCTATTTTTTTATGGGATTCTTTTTTTCTTGCTGATTTGTTTGAGTTCCTTGTAGATTCTGGATATTAGTCCTTTGTCAGATGTATAGATTGTGAAGATTTTCTCCCACTCTGTGAGTTGTGTGTTTACTCTGCTATTGTTTCTTTTGCTATGCAGAAGCTTTTCAGTTTCATTAAGTCCCATGTATTTATCTTTGTTTTTGTTGTATTTGCTTTTGGCTTCTTGGTCATGAAGTCTTTGCCTAAGCCAATGTCTAGAAGCATTTTTCCAATGTTTTCTTCTAGAATTTTAATGGTTTCAGGTTTTAGATTTAAGTCTTTGATCCATCTTGAGTTGATTTTTGTATAAGGTGAGATAAGAGGATCTAGTTACAGTCTTCTACATATGGCTTGTCAATTATCTCAGCACCATTTGTTGAACAGGGTGTCCTTTCCCCATTTCATGTGTTTGTTTGTTTTGTTGAAGATTAGTTGGCTTTTTGGCTTTATTTCTTGGTTCTCTATTCTGTTCCATTGGTCTGTGTGCCCGTTTTTATACCAGGACCATGCTGTTTTGGTGACTATGGTCTTATAGTATAGTTTAAAGTTGGGCAATATAATACCTCCAGATTTGTTCTTGCTTAGTCTTGCTTCAGCTATGCGGGCTCTTTTTTGGCTCCATATGAATTATAGGTTTGTTTTCTCTAGTTCTGTGAAGAATGATGATGGTATTTTGATAGAAATTGCATTGAATTTGTAGATTGCTTTTGAGAGTATGGTGATTTTCACAGTATTGATTTTACCCATCCATGAGCATGGGCTGTGTTTCCATTTGTTTGTGTTGCCTATGAGCTCTTTCAGCAGTGTTTAGTAGTTTATCTTGTAGAAGTTTTTCACGTAGAAGTTTTTCACTTCCTTGGTTAGGTATATTCTCAAGTTTTTTGTTGGTAGTGGTGGTGGGTGTATAACACAGCTACTGATTTGTGTATATTAATTTTGTATTCTGAAACTTTGCTGAATTCCTTTATTAGTTCTAGGAGCTTTCTGGATGAGTCTTTAGGGTTTTCTATGTATATGATCATGTCATCAGCAAACACTGACAGTTTGACTTTCTGCTTACTTACTTGGATGCCCTTTATTTCTTTCTCTTGTCTGATTGCACTGGCTAGGACTTCCAGTACTCTGTTGAATAGAAGTGGTGAGAGTGGGCATCCTTGTTTTGTTCCAGTTCCCAGGGGGAATGCTTTCTACTTTTCCCCATTCATCATACACTGGGGCCTGTCACGGGGTGGGGGAGTTAGGGGAGGTATAACAGGGGGTTGGAGGATTGAGGAGGGATCACATTAGGAGAAATACCTAATGTAGATGATGGGGAGATAGTTGCAGCAAACCACCAAGGCATGTGTGTATTCTGCACATGTACCCCAGAACTTAAAATATTTTTTTAAAAAACCCTTCAAACAGAAAAGAATTATTTTTAAGACTCATTTTAATAAAAATTAACAAAATTTAAAAATGTATTAATAGAAGAGTAAGGTTTTCCTTAAAATTATTTTATACTTAAATATGTCAAGCCTGTACTCTGTGTCCAAATATTTAAGTGCTAACCATTTTAAAAATAAATTTGACTCCTGTATACTTTTAAAAAATTCATCCACAAAAAAAGAGCGATAACATCTCCAGGAACAGCTGGATGCTTTCAAAACTTCCCATTCTGTCTAAGATTAGTTCTTAGGAGGCTAAATGCAGCTAATGAAATTCTCTAACAAGGATGGTACTGCAGCTGTCTGAAAAATAACTTCTTTTTAAATTTCCAGAGAGTAAACTGGAGCAAGTTTTCATATAACATAAAGTCAAACCATACAACATTCAGCTGGGAAATATACTTCACCAACAGCAGACTTAGCTATCTCACTTACATTTATGTAACCTTTTAAACTAGAATAAAATTCTGCAAGGGCACAGTTTTCCAGTCCAGTTCTCATGAAAAAAAAATTATTTAATATCAGAACTGCAAGGTACCTAAGAAACAATTTAATCTAGCCCTTAATTTTACAGATACAGAAACTTGGGCTCCTGCATGGCCAGAGAGGATAAGTCATATACTGTGGCAAGTTAATGACTCAGATTTAAAAAACAGTTCCCCCCAAACCCAACATTAGTTCCTTCCAAAAATATCTGGGAAGAGAAAAAAGGTAATGGCTGTTGAAGAACTGAAGTACTTTTGCATTCAGCTTCTAATTTTTTCTATCAAGATAAAGACAAACTAAGGTGAAATCTTTAAAGCTTATTTTACTGTTTACAGTTAACCCTTTTTGTTATCATTTCCCCTTTAGTATATCTCTGTTTTCTTCATGAACCAGGAAGTCTTTCTTGACTCCTATGCTTTAGTACCCTAAGGGTAGAGTGATCACATGATGTATTATCTAACTTGGGATATTTATGAGCACTAAAGGGAATATAACTAATAAGTAAACAAGGACCAATGCATAAAGTGAACTTTCTTAGACAAACTGGAACATGTTATTGTCACCGTTCTTAAGTATTACCCACTTTGGCTGTCTGGGCTAAAAACCATCCCAGCAACAGCTCCTCTCCCTTCTTTCCTTTTGAATTTAATCCTGACCCAGTTTACAGCATTCTACTAATCCTAAACTCCATCCCAGGGATATGTGAAGCCCACGCTATTTGAATCCTCCCTCTTTCAAATAGTAACATCTTTCTTGGGTTTTCTCCATACCCTTGCCCCCAACAAAATGACTATAGTGTTTCTTCTTGGACAGGCAACATCATCTTTGGTACCAGCTCAGAGCAGGCTCCTTCAGACCAGAACATCTAGGACACAGAACTGTAAGAGAACCCTTCTATTGGGAATGAAGGGAAGAGATTCTTATACGAAAGGGTGGGGGTGGGGGTGGAGGTGGGTGTGTGTGTGTGTGTGTGTGTGTGTGTGATGTGCAATCCTGGTAATGTTAATGACTTATTAAAAGCACATCATATCACGAACACAGACATGAAAAAAGCCAAATAGAAATAACTGAAAATTTGGTTTTATTAGTAATATTTAATAACGATAGTATATATACCCAAAACAATAGGATCTTATTCATTTTATCACACATGGTGCTTTGCCTGTAGTAAATGCCTAATAATTATGTTGAAAAACGAATAAAACTAATTTTTGAACTATTTTATTACATATAAATAGCAGTATTATTCGTTGGAACAATAATCACAACAGTTCCATTTAATAACACCTACAGTGACCCAGACACTATATATTTGGTGCTTCATATATATTTTCTCTACTAATGCCTATTTACCTTACAACCCAATAATTATTCTTTGTATTACTAAATGTCTTTATTTCATTAGCATACAAAACTCTATAGAAAAGTATTTAAATTTCATAGTTGGGTATTTGTGTGGCATGGTTGTCTAGCTATCACTTTTTAAAGAATTTTGCTTCCAGCTCAGGGCTTTTCACTACACATTACTCTCTTTCATATATATTTCTCAAATAACCTATTAGCCTCCTCTTTTCTCTAGTGCTGTCATCTGAGCATTCAAAACCTCATGCAAATTATATTTATAATGTTCTTTTATGCATTCCAGAGTTCTTTTTACATCTTTTTTAAAATTTGTGCTTACAGTCTTGAAATCCCCATAACTGATAAATATGTTAAGCTGCTATTAGTAACAGCAGACAAGAAATAATATTGAGTTCTATTCTCTGCAGAGGTTATTAAATCAGTGACAGTGACACGAGTACAAAGAAAGGCAAATTCTTTTTTATTCAAGCCACAGGGGTGCCATTTTGTTCTACAGAAGTACCCTAGTGTGTCAAATTAGATACCATCAAGTTACTTAGATGCTGGAAAGAATACTGTAATATAAAAATAATATCCTTGGCCAGGCACGGTGGCTCAAGCTTGTAATCCCAGCACTTTGGGAGGCTGAGGCAGGCAGATAACGAGGTCAGGAGTTTGAGACCAGCCTCACCAACATGGTGAAACCCCATCTCTACTAAAAATACAAAAATTAGCTGGGTACAGTGGCACATGCCTATAATCCCAGCTACTCAGGAGGCTGAAGCAGGAGAATCGCTTGAACCTGGGAGGCTGAGGTTGCGGTGAGTGGAGATTGTTCCATTGCACTCCAGCCTGGGAAACAAGAGCGAAACTCTATCTCAAAAAATAAATAAAATAAAATAAAATAAAATAAAATAATATCCTACTATAATAATGAGACATGTTTGTAAATTTAAAATAATGCCAAAACTGCTGATTGAAACCATTTATACTTCTATTGCTCAGTTGGAATAGAAATATTAAATTATGGTGCTATATTACCCATCATAATCTAACTATCAGGTCAAGTCTGAAAGAATGGGACAGAGGAGACAATGGATAGTGACTGCCATCTGGTGGGTTTTTATCTAATTACAGGGAAACTAAAGCAGACGTTTGAAAATTGCTAGGAGTTAATTTATCACCCGTTCAAATCAAGATATCCTGTGGGAATATAAATAACATAAAAACAATCATCTCTGTCATATCATCTTATGCCTTTATAAAGTCCAAATTATGCACACAGGTGCACACATGCACAAAAATATAAGTAAAACAATGTAGATAATTTCATTCATTCTCCTGGGATGCTTACACCCCACTTTGAGAAAATCAGAAAGAAGCTCAAGCATTTTATTCTATTTTGCTATGGACAGTAGAGTTAGAACTGACAAGTAAAAAGTAAAGGAAAATAAGGTTTCTGGTTCAGTTTAAGGAAAAGTCTGCCAAGCAAAGCTGTTCAACAAAGATGAAATGAATCCCTTATGAGGTAGTGAGCTCAGTGTCATTGGATGAAACCGTGAAAAGATAGAAATAGTGGCAGAGGGTTAGTTCTTCACCAAGTGAGAGCTCTATGAGCCCTTCTACCTCTGAGGGTACTTGATTCCCTCCTGACCCTCCATGTTACAGGCATTTAATAGAAATATTTAGCATTTTTATTTAATATTTCTAACAAAAATATTTAGAATTTGTGTATCATAGTGGTTTTCCTGTGTATAAATGCCATATGCACAATATAATAAAATATAAATTCACAAATTCCTAAGAAAAAAATGGAAAGATGTCTATCATATAATACAGCATACGATGTGTGACCTCGCTTTAAAAAAACTGATATGCGGCCGGCATGGTGGCTCACACCTGTAATCCCAGCACTTTGGGATTACATTTGTGAGGCCAAGGCAGGTGGATCACTTGAGGTCAGGAGTTCGAGACCAGCCTGGCTAACATGGTGAAACCCTGTCTCTACTAAACAAAAATTAGCCAGGTGTGGTGGTGCAGGCCTGTAATCCCAGCTACTAGGGAAGCTGGGGTGGGAGAATCACTTGAACCCAGGAGATGGAGGTTACAGTGAGCCTTCATCACGCCACTGCACTCCAGCCTAGGCAACAGTGCGAGAGTCTCTCTCACAAAAAGAAAAAAAAAGAGTATGCCAAACTCTAAACTTAATCAATTAGGGATAGAAGACTCTTCACAATATTTTGATAATGAACATTTGTAAAGTAATATGTATGTGAGAAAAAAAGTTTGGAAGATAGACATAGCTATTTCTGGATTTACAAGTGATTTTCTGTTATTCTTTAGTGTTCTATATTTCCAAAATGTTATATAATAAATACATATTATTTATGTCCTTACAAAATAATAAGTTTTTAAAAATAAATTTTGACTCTATCACTGGGGTCTCAAATTCTTGTTTTTGCACTCTGCCTTATCATCGGCAAGTAGTTTCCATTCTCAAGGTTCCCTCACATTCACAAGACAGCTACTGGAACTCCAGTCATCACACCTAATTTCTATACATCAATGGCTGTGTCAACCCTGGATTTCCCATCCAAAAATGTCTACTTATATCTTATGGCCACTCCTAGCTTGAAAATGAGGCTGATAAACACATAATTTTGCTGCTTCAAATAAAATGTGGGTTTCTGTTTATAAGGATGAATACTGAGTAGACAACTAGCATTCATGTCCACAGAAATCAATAAATCTGGGCTTAAATGCCAGTTCCACTAAACTAACTCTGTGATCTTAGGCAAATTATTTCGATTTTCTTTCTATTTCTTCTTCTAATTTACTATCAAAATAGCCACTTCATAAACTTATTGAAGGGAGAGTATGTAAAAGTAGCTGTCACACAATAGGTGTTCAGTAAATGAAAGGTTCAGGTCATTCCTTTACTGAAAGTACCAAAAGGGTATTCTGCAATGGAGAATAAGAGTAATCATGAAATGTTTAAAGGAGACTATTTCTAGGCAAATATTTCCCTTTCAAAATATGCCTGTTTAGATTCTACACTTCAAACTACCAAAGAAAGATAACTAAGTCATCAAAATCACAATTTACCAAAACTATATTTCTCTCCTAGTTGTTGAGCTCATATGGATTCCTTGGATCTTCATTTATCATCAGAAAAAAAATCATTTCAGAACAACATGGCTGCAAGTTTTGTTCTTTTTGATAGATGACAGAAGCAATTAGTAAGGAGAAAGAAAATGGATTCTTTTCATGAAAAGATTCCATTTTTCTTTACTGATACCAAGGAAAATGATAGCACATAAATGAGCTATCTCAGAGAAGTACTATAAGCAAATTATATACAGAAAGCCAGGATGATGTTGGCTTTTTGGACCAAGAACATCTATACTGATTAAGAACATGTTGGCCCAGGAAAAACAGAAGTGAAAGAGTTTATAGTTCTTAATAAAAATCAAGGCTTTTATTCTTTACCTAAGGGAGTATGCTTTACTAAGAGAGATTCCTAAATTGTAAATAAAATACAGGTTCCCATTTTACACTACAACTAAATGAATAGCTTTCCTTTGTCAAATACTGTGGTTCATCAGAATACCCATGAAACCAATTTTTGAGTGGTAGGTTTTAGCAACCTCTAAATTTACTGCATGTAACAACTCCATAAGTAAATATGAGTGCCTAGTGTACATAAGACAGAAGCATTTAATAATCTCCAGCTTTGTCCCATATGGGGCTACCCAGGGCTCTTTTTACTATGGGAAATCAAGCTATGACAAACAAAACCCATGGGAAACATAAAATGTGTTCCACCCCCTCAGAGACTGGCAAGTCACCAGGGGAGGCAGACTAAATAAATGCTATATTTGCATATTGCTGTCAGGGACTACGCTGAGTAAATAAAACAGACGTGACTTTCTTGAAAAATCCCATACTCTGTATATGAAAATTCATACTGGCACATATTTTTAAGTTGATGTCAGAGGAGACCCAGAAGCCTTCTCAGCATATCCTTTGGAGACTGCTTCTAGCAACCCAAAAGTCAGGTAGAGTGGGACTATGCTCAGAGCCTATGACCGTAAGGTCCAGGAGAGCTGGGTTCTTGACTGGCTTTGCCATTAACTGTTGCATGACCTCAGACAAGTATCTTCAGCTCTCTGAATTAAAAGTTATTCAAAGTCCCTTCCAAATCCAAAATGATTAGTTTGTGAATATCAGATTTGTTACAAACGAGCTTACAAGCCTCATTAGACAAGAACTAAGGAAAGGAGAGTGAAAGGTCTATTAGAGGGCCAGCGAATGAACCTGATCATCTAAAGGATTCAGTATGGGTAATAACAGGAGAAAAGGTTGAAGAGAGAGGTCTGGCCAGACCATGAAGGGCTTTGAATACCACTGCAACTTCTAAAGCACACTTATATTTATCTAACATCTGATATATAGTAAAGCCTCAAATGTCCCCAGTTACATAAAAATGGAACAAAATGGGCATTTGAGATTCACATGCATTCCCAAATCTCAATTACCTAATGATTACTTCAACTTTCCTTCCACACCTTTCGTCAGAGCAGTTAACAATGACAAAATTTCCCCTTCTCTTTCCCAGACTCTTAAGGACAAAGAAACAGTCACAATTTGAAGCATAAAAGCACCTCTGAACCAAATTCAGAAACTATTCAGTACCTTCCCTACCTACTCTGCATACATAACACAGCTCTCACTTCCTGCCATCCAGTGTTATGGTTAACTGAGTATGTCTGTCTCACATTGCAAGCTAAGCCTACAGCTCAGTTGTTAAAATTCCAGCTCTGTATTCAAATCCAAATTCCTACATTTAATTGTTCTGTGACCTTGAACTAAACACTTAAATCCCTGATGCTCGGCTTGTTTATCTATTAAATGGGATTTTATTCATTCATTCAACAAATATTAAGTGCCTTTATGTGTGAGGTACAGTTCTAGATGCTGAGGGTAAAATAGTGAAAAATGCAAGGTCCCTGACTTCATGGAGAGTATATTATAATGAGGCAACAGACAATAAAAAGGTAAACAAGTAATTTAGTGCTATAAAGAAAACAAGACAATGTGATATAAAATATAAAAGAGAAGGCAACATTAGATAGAATGGTGAAACAAAGTATCTTTTGAAGAGGTGACATTTGAATGAGGACAGAAATGCCAAGAAGTCAGCAACTGGAAGAACTGAGAGAAATGCATGTCAGGCAGAAATCAGAGCAAGTGCAAAGGTCCTGAGGCAGTCACAACTTGCTGGGTTGGGAAGAACCAAAAGGCCACTGTGTCTTTGGTTCTCAGTGGGCCAAAGGGGCTTAGTAAACCAGAGACAGAGTAGTAAGAGATTAGGTTGGAAAATATTAATGTAAAACACTACACGCCTCATATTCCATTTTTCACAATTCTGACCTTTTCTATATCAAAAGTTTTGAGAATCTCAAATATGCTCTTTCTTCTCAAGTCTAATGAAATTCCAGCATTTAGCCTTGAAGCTGTGTTCCCTAAAAAACTACTTGAGCAAGAGTCTCAGAGAGTTCAGAAAAAGGTTGTCTCTTACCATATAGCTGAAAGAAATGAAGGATATATTCTATAACAAAAAGATATAGTGTGTTATCTTTGAGGAGCAATATAGTGTAATGTGAAAAGTGTGGAATCTCAAGCCAGACTGCATGGATTCAAATCCTGACCTGCTACATACTAAATGTGTGATTTGGGTAGATTACTTAACTTTTTTTTTTTTTTTTTCGTACCTCAAATCTCATTGTAAAATTATGATAATAATAGTACCTATCTCATGAGTCATTAGAAGGATTAAGAGTTAGTAAATATTAAAAACTTAGAATAGTGCCTGGTACATTGTATAAGTACTAGATATTACTTATTATCATTTGTATGATTACTGTATTTAATAAAGTGTTATATCAAGAAAATTCACAAAATATCTGACTTACTCTGCTACCTCATTTGAAGACATCTGAAAACATATATTCTGCTTTCCGTTATAATAAAAGTGTTATTTGTAAAAAAATAGGAAAGGAAGAAGTCAAATAGTCTCTAATTGCAGACGACATGATTGTATATTTAGAAGACCCAATCGTCTCAGCCCAAAATCTCCTGAAACTGATAAGCAACTTCAGCAAAGTCTCAGGATACAAAATCAGTGTGCAAAAATCACAAGCATTCCTATACACCAATAACAGACTTAAAGAGAGCCAAATCAAGAATGAACTGCCATTCA
>CAUYLG010062574.1:0-28984 GCA_963573385.1 Cacajao melanocephalus | reverse complement strand
GCCGTAATCCCAGCACTTTGGGAGGCTGAGGCGGGCAGATCACCTGAAGTCAGGAGATTGAGACCAACCTGGCCAACATGGTAAAACCCGTCTCTACTAAAAATACAAAAATTAGCTGGGTGTGGTGGCGTGTGCTTGTAGTCCCAGCTACTCAGAAGGCTGAGGCAGGAGAATCGCTTGAACCAGGGAGTCAGAGGTTGCAGTGAGCCAAGATCGCATCACTGCACTCCAGCCTGGTGACAGAGCAAGACTCCGTCTCAAAAAAAAAAAAAAAAAAAGGTTTGTGCAAAGGCAGAAACAATGCTTCACAGCATCAAAGGGATGCCGAAAGACCCAGGTTCAGGGTCCACCTGGCCACATCCAGGTACAGGTGGCCCGGATTGTCCTGAGGGAAGCAGAGAGAGCTTGCCCCTCCCTGCTCTGTAGATGCCACCCTCTGGTGACAGCATGCGCATATGCCTGGCATTTGCTTCTGAGAGTCCTTCCCTTCCTCCTGGGCCTAGAGGAAATACAACTTTCTCATCGGGGTGGCCCCACCTTCAGATGGGAGTCTGTAATTTTCAACATTTCTTCACGTACCCTGGTCCTTGGCAACGAAAACACCTGGGGCATGTGAGCTTGGCAGATGCTTAAAGGGAGTGCGGGGGTGTCTGGTCAGGAACCTAAGCCTACCCCAGGCAGGTGTCAGGGACAAAGGACAATGCCTGGATACCAGGTGTCCCCAAAAAGCTCCAGGGATCTTGGTGGCCCTCAGTCAAACATGAATTAGTAATAGTGACCGTTGTCGAGACAGGGTGTTGCTCTGTCGCCCAGGCTGGAATGCACTGGTGCAATCATGGCTCACTGCAGCCTCCACCTCCCGGGTTTCAGCAATCCTCCCACCTCAGCCTTCTGAGTAACTGGGACTGCAGGCATGTGCCACCGTCCCCGGGTGGTAGCAACGGTGACTTTAAATGGAAGCTGGCCTCAAGTCTCATCCTGAGACTTTGGCTATTATTACTCATGATGTTGCATAACAACAATAATAGTAACTGCAGCTGCATTTTCTAGCACTTCCTATGTGCCAGGCCCTGTGCTGAGTGATCTACATGGAATAACTCGATTCGTCCTCACATCAACTTTTCAAGGTTATAATTAGCATCCCCATTTTATTTTCCCTCTTTTATATTTTATCCCCATTTTAGATGAGCAAAGTGAGACACAGATAAACACCTTCTTTTATGGGGTGCTTCCCATGTGCCGGGCACGGAGCTCCTTCCCCACTTCTAGGTACAGACATTATCCCTGTCTCACAGATGAGGTGCTGTCAGCCCCCTAGGGAAGCCCCAACCACATCCCATGAAAACACTAGCTGTTTCCATGGTGGCTTCTGGCTCCTCTGGCCCTGCAAACATCCCTGGGGTTTGGCCAGGGAGGCTTCTCCGAGTGTGACCCTGAATCCGGTGGTGGGGCGCGTCATCCACGTCAGTCTGTGCTGCTGTTCAACAATGGTGCAGTATCTCCACTCTGGGCAGCCCCTTGGGGTACAAGTTCCTGCCCGGACATAACAGGGAACATCCAGGGAACAGACTGTCTTGCCTGTCAGCACGTGAGCTTTCACAGAAGCCCCAAAGGGCAGGAATGGTACTCTCTCTCTTTTAAGAGAGCCAGCTCAGAGAGGCTGAGTGTCTTGTCCCAGGCCACACAGGAAGGTGGAGGCAGAGCCACGTCCCCTAACTCCTGTTTTCCCAGTGCACCGTCCCAGGTGATAAATGTGCCCCGTGAGCGCCTCACTGGCATCAGCGGCCGTCCTTAAGAATTGATGTTGTCCTGGCTTCCACATTTGCTTTCCTTTCCATTAACCTTTTCTTTTTAGGTCATGTTTCAGTGAGTGGGCGTTTTACAAGCATTTCCTCTTTTTTTTTTTGTTTTTGAGACAGAGTCCTGCTGCAACACCCAGACTGGAGTGCAGTGGCGCAATCTCAGCTCACTGCACCCTCTGCCTCCCGGGTTCAAGCGATTCTCCTGCCTCAGCCTCCCAAGTAGCTGGGATTACGGGTGCACGCCACCACACTCAGCTAATTTTTGTATTTTAGTACAAACAGGGTTTCACCATATTGGCCAGGCTGGTCTGACTCCTGACCTCGTGATCCACCCACCTTAGCCTCCCAAAGTGCTGGGATTACAGGAGTGAGCCACCACGCCCGGCCTCATTTCCTCTTTTCATCGCTGCAGCAGGCCTGCAAGGCATGTCCTATGCTGTCCCCATTTTACAGCTAAAAATTCTGCAGCTCTGAGAGGAGGACGGTGCCCAAGGTCACTGACGTGGAAGGGGAGGGATGGGGTATGCTGCCACACAGCCTCCAGGGCAGGCCCCCAGGAGGCCTGGTGCAGGAGCCGCTGGCCCACCCCTGGAGCTCCAAGCCCTCCTCTCTGCAGGTGTCTGATTTCATAGCTCGCCCAGCTTCTCCGCGGCCCTACCCAGGTGCCCAGGAGCTATGGGTGCTCCAGTTCCCATAGAAACTGCCACTCCACCCTGGCAGGCCACCTCCTGGTCAGTTGCCTCTCTGCCCTCAGGGCTAACAAATGAGGTTCTGACCCCAGCCAGTGAAGTCAGCAGCCTCATATGGGAAGGAGCCCCTGCTTCCAGGATCAGCAGGCAGGAGCCTGGGCCCGTGGGTTCTAGGCTAAGGCCCCCACCTGGACCCCTGGGTCTCTGTCAAAGCCTGAGCCCTAACTCCAAACCTCCATCCTTTCTGGCAGGCCTGGATCCTGATACCTCCTTCCCTGCCTCTCCGTGGTCCAGGCTCACATCTCCCACCTGGCCCAAAGCACTAACCTCTTACTGGGTGTTTCTCAGAGTATGGTCCCATCCTCTCCCCTAGCATCGGAATCATCTGAAGAGGCAGGCACTTCTCAAAAAAGCAGATTCTTCCACAACCATTGCTTGGTAGTCAAAAAAAAAAAAAAAAGACGGATTCCCAGCTTCTTATGCTCTTGAATCAGAAAGTCTGGGGTAGGACGTTCTTCATAGTTGGCCCCAGGTGCTTTGGTGGGGTCCCTAGTTTGATTGCTTTCCCTGTCTCCAATGCTTGCTCAGCCAGAGTCATCTTTCCAGAGTCACTTCCCTGCTCAATCACCTTCAACGGCTCCCCATTGCCTATAGCCTAGTCTCCTAAAGTCAGGCCCCAGCTTCTCTAGTTTTATCTTCTACATTAAGGACGCTGGGCTCCAGATAAGCCAAAGTCCCACCACTCTCTGTATACCACACTTCATTAGCTCTACTGGGATCGCCCCACCTCATCGCCAGTTTGAGACCTCAGGGATCGCAAACCCAAAGACCTGCCCAGCCAGGGCAATGATGTATACAAATGAAGGGGCAGGTGCCACCTTTCTGCAGGTGCCAGCAGCCGCCCAGACTGTCCTCATAAGCACAGTGCGGGCCCATTACAGCCAGGTCTACCCAGTTTCTGAGAGAAGACAGATCTTTCCATGTAAAGCTACCTGATTTTAAATGTTGGCAACCAATTCTAATTTTTAAAATCACTCCATGGCCCAAACAAAGACACATGTGGGCCAGCTGGGAGCCAGGACCCCCGGCTCAGGACCCCTGGCTAATTCCTCCCCTCCTGCAACCCAATAGCCCAAGCCAAGGCCTATTCAGTCCGCCCATGTTTAGAACCGAAACCCTTCTTTTAGCTTTATCCTAAACAATAATATCATGCAATCACAGGTTTGACGTGCTCATTTACACTCTTTTAATGTTAATGAAAATGTTTGCTGCTGCTCACTGGTGTCCCCAAGCCTTGGAAGGAGAGAGCATGGCCAGGCCTAGGGAGAACCTCTCTGAGAAAAACTGTATCCTGTCAAGGTGCTGACTGTGCCAGGTACCACACTGGGGACCGTGCACGCATCCTCTCAAAGAGATGCTCAATACTGAGTCCTCCATCTATGGGGCTTTTTTTTTCCATTAATTAAAAAAAAGGTTTTTTAGGCTGGGCGCAGTGGCTCACACCTGTAATCTCAACACTTTGGGAGGCCAAGGCAGGTGGATCACCTGAGGTTAGGAGTTCAAGACCAGGGTGGCCAACGTGGTGAAACCCTGTCTCTACTAAAAATACAAAAAAATTAGCTGGGCATAGTGGTGTGTGCCTGTAGTCCCAGCTACTCAGGAGGCTGAGGCAGGAGAATCACTTGAACTCGGGAGGCAGAGGTTGCGGTGAGCCGAGATCGTGTCACTATACTCCAGCCTGGGCTACAAGAGTGAAACTCCATCTCAAAAAAAAAAAAAGTTTTTTTTAGACACAGGGTCTCACTGTGCTGCCCATGGTGGTCTCGAACTTCTGGGCGCAAGCAATCGTCCTGCATCAGCCTCCCAACGTGCTGGGATTACAGGCGTGAGCCACCGCGCCCAGCTATGGGGCTCTTCCACAGCCCTCTGGGGGTAGTCCTCCTGCTATCCAGCCTAAATCTCAAAGGCTGCCCATGGCTGGCCTTCCCCTTGTTCTGGTCTGGGAGGCTCTGGGTCTGGTGCAGGTGACTCTGGCTCCCCTTGTTCTGCCTGGGAGTATGTGGAGAGGGAGGGGTTCGCTGTTCAAATAGGGTGGGGTGTCAGTGGCCACCTCCCCCCCGAAGGTCTTCTCTTCAGGACATCCTTCTTTCCTTCCTTCCATCCAGCCATGTTTCCATCTGAGCTCTCCCAGATTCCCTTCTCCCTTGTTTCAGAGGCCTCCAGCTCCCATCACCCCTGAAACAAAGGAGAAGACAGGGTGGGTGGCTGGGTGGACAGGCAGAGGGAATGAATGAGTGAGTGGATGAATGAATGGATGGGGAGGGTAGGGGACACATATCCCCCAGCCCCTCAGAGTCTCCCCATGACCTGGGACGTGAGTGGAATAGTGTCTCCCAAAAAGATAATTCCAAGTTCTAACCCCATTACCTGTGAATGTGACCTTATTTGGAAACAGCTTCTTGGCAGGTGTGATTAAGTTAAGAATCTCAAAGGGAGATCATCCCGGATTTAGGATGGGCCCTAAATCCAGTGACTGACGTCCTTATAAAAGAACCGAGAGGGGGGCTTGACACACACAGACATGGAGGTAAAGGCTGTGTAGAGATGGAGGCAAGGACTGGAGGACGGCCAGAAGCCAAGGACCACAAGTGACCACCAGGAGCAAGGAGAGGGGCACAGGCGTGTCTCGCTCAGAGCCCTAGGAGGAGCCAACCCTGCCACGGCCTTGATCCTGGACTTCTGGCTCCTGAACTGTGGTAGAATCAGTGTCTGTTGTTCTCAGCTGCCTGGTGTGTGCACATCTGTTATGGCAGCCCTAGAAGATGAAACCAAGCCAGCCCCCATGGCCACCCAGCGTCCACCCAGCATTCACCCATAACCCACATACTCTGGGAACTGCAGGGAAGCCCTGGCCACAGCTGGCGGGGAATCCTGCCTCCTTCCAGAGGGGAAGAGAAGGTGGTTCTGGTGCTCCGGCCTCAGATGCAGACCCCCTGAGGGTTCTCTGCCCCAAGGAAACGTTTTTGGTTTCTTTCAGCTGCTGCTGCCAGACCAGGTGGACTTGATTTGCTCTGTGACCTGGGACAGGTGCTTTTGGTTCTCTAAGCTCTGCCCCCTCCCTGCCCCAGCAGCTGTGAGGGTCTCTGCTCTGCCGCCCCAGATTGGCCATGAACGTCCCTGAGAGACTGCGCATGCCCTGCTCTGAGACAGGCCAGCTCTCCTTCTCATGTAATTGCCATGGTTATCATCAACCCTAACGCCCCCCACATCTCTGCATTAGATTTGAGCTCCACAGTCCAATGGCCTATGTGTGCTCCAGGCCATGGCGGCCACCCCCAGCTTCAGAGTGCTCATGGAGACCACCATCAGCCTAGCGGGGCTGGGGCTGGAAACAGCCTTGCAGACACAGGGCAGAGCTCAGAGCCCTGGGACACCCTGAGGCCTGGAACAGAGGATGCCACCACCCACAGCCTCTGAACTCTGCTCACTACGAAAACCCATCACAGGGCTGGCATATAGTAGGCTGTCCTTAACTATGTATTGAATGAATGAATGAATGAATGCCTGTCCACTGCATGCCTCTCTGGAGGCCATGAAGTGAAGAAAGAACAGATCCTGCCCCAGCCCCTTCCTGGTCTCAGTCCTCGTCCCAGATTCCTGGCTCAGGGCTAAGATAAAGGGCATCACATGCCTCCCCAACCCAGCTGCAGGTGAGGGGGACCCCTCAGCTCAAGGGAACTGGAGGCTGTGGGGCCTGGTTCCCCCAGGGAGACCCCACCCTTCTCCCTTCAGCTTGGCCAAACCCATTTGCCCAGCTGCCAGGGCATGGGAGAAGCTCTCTGGGCAGTACCAGAAGGAAGGTGAGCTCATCTGACTTGGCCCCAGGACTGTTTCCTTGGGATAGAAGCTGGAAACCAGGCTCCAGGGGCCCCCAGCCACCATCTGGCTCTGGGCCGGCTCTGGCTACCTGGCCAGGCTGACCAGAGGTGGGGCCTGCAGAGCATAGAGCTCTCTCGGCTCCAGCCCAGGAGACCCAAACTGCCTATGAGTCCAGGTCTAGCCAGGGACAGCCCCCCTGCCCACATACAGTCAAACCCAAGGACACCTAGCAACCCTTCCTAACATGCACACAGGGACCCAGTCATGTGTCACTTACTGGTCTGCACGTTACACATCCCAGGGGAGTCAGGCTCCTGCATGGAGAGAGAGAAAAAGGAAAAATCCTCACCAGCCTCCCCATTTCAGCCACCTCTTCCAGCACATGCGTGACCTTGACCCACCTCTCTGGGCCTCAGTTGTCCCATGGAAAGGAGAAAAGAGTCCCTGCTGTGCCCAGGGCCAGGGAAGAAGTTGAGGTGGGGGAGGGGGCTTTGAGAGCTCAAGCCTTGGCTCAAGTGAAGCAAGGTGGGGGTGACCCCAGACAGCCACAGCAGCGCCACCTGCTCAGAGGAGCCAGGAGGAGCACTTGAGTGACACAAAGGCCCAGGACCTGGCCTGGCCTTCCTTTCTCTGGGGCCTAGACAGCTTTATTTACAGAACTCTTTACCTGCATTCTCGCAGCCCTGGGTATGAGAATGTCGGTAAAGAGTTCTGTAAACAAAGAACTGACCATTGCTCCACTGGGACAACAGAGGTTCAGAGAGGGCCAGGGCCGAGGCCACACAGCCGGCAGAGAGATCAGGCCTCCCAACACCCAGTTCCAGGTGCTTCTAGAAAAACGTCCAATTGCAGCCAAGAAAACAAGGACCAGGTTCCTGGTTCTTCGGGAGGGGGAGGTAGTGGTGACAGAGCGCCGGCCACTCATGTTGGAGCCCTATGTCAGGAAAGCACACAGGGCCTGCCGGCTCCTGTGAGCCTCACTTCTTTCCGGAATCTGGGGATCTCTCATCTCTGGACCTTTGCACATGCTTGGAGGCCACCTCCACTAGGAAGCCTTCCCTGATGCTCCCAGGAGGCTCCACCTCTGCGCCCCATGTCCTCTCTGCTCCCCCATGGAAGTGCCTCCCCTACTGACTGAACTCCTGGCAGGCAGGGCTGGGCCAGCACATCTCAGCCCTGTGGCCACCGTGCCTCAGAGAGTGTGGGTACTAGACATGGGCCATGCAGACAGGAAGGCTGGGGGAGTTGAGCTCGTGCTACAGGGTCCTTTCTTCCTGCTGTGCCTTCACACCCCAGGGACACAGGCCAACTATCCTTCTCCTTACCTGAGTTCCCAAGACCCCTCCTGCCACCACCAGGACCCCCACTCCGTGTGCCCAGCACTGACCTGTTCCCCTGTTTTCCCATGTAGCACTGGCTGCGGCAAGGCCATCTCCAGCCTGTGCAGGACCCACGCCACCAGCCTACAGGTGAGAGAGAGTGTGCTGTGTCCAGGTGGGAAGGCTCGTGGGGACACTGAGGCTGGAGTCAGCTCGTTTCCAAGGCAGAAAACAAGCCTATCGGCTGGCCTCACGCCTTACGGTGGCTCACGCCTGTAATCCCAGCACTTTGGGAGGCCAAAGCAGGCAGATCACAAGGTCAAGAGATTGAGACCGTCCTGGCCAACATGGTGAAACCCTGTCTCTACTAAAATTACAAAATATTAGCTGGGCATGGTGGCATGCGCCTGTAGTCCCAGCTACTTCGGAGGCTGAAGCAAGATAATCACTTGAACCTGGGAGGCAGAGACTGCAGTTAGCTGAGTCAAGATCACACCACTGCACTCTAACCTGGTGACAGAACAAGACTCTGTGTCAAAAAAAAAAAAAAAAAAAAAAAAAAAAAAGCCTGCCAAAGGGCAGAGCCTGCCAGAAGACAGAGCCCAAGTCTCCAGCCCTGAAGACCATTTTACCCCCTCTCCACCCTCCCTATGTGAGCCTCCGGCAACTGTTCAGGCCCCACACACAGCTCAGGCTCCCCCCACCCTCCCACCCGCCCCCAGAAGTGGGTGCATTTTGGGCATCTCACACATGGCATGTGGTAACACCTGTCCTGATTTCCTTCTCTCTTTCCTTCCTTCCCTTCTTTTTTCTTCCTTCTTTCTTGCTTGAATTGGTGGCCCAGGCTAGTGTGAATCATAGTTCACTCCTGTCTCAGCCTCCTGAGTAGCTGAGACTACAGGCCATGCCACCATGCCCAGCTATTTTTTTTTTTTTAATTTTTTGTAGAGATGGAGTCTTGCTATGTTGCCCAAGCTGGTCTCAAACTCCTGCCTCCACAGCTTCCCAAAGTACTGGAATTACAGGCATAAGCCACTGCATCTAGCCTGTATCCCATTTTATTTATTTGTTTTTTGAGACAGAGTTTCACTCTTGTTGCCCAAGCTGGAGTGCAGTGGTGTGAGTGGTATGATCTCGGTTCACTGCAATCTGCCTCTGGGTTCAAGCAATTATCCTGCCTCAGCCTCCTCAGTAGCTGAGGTTACAGGCATGTGTCACCATGCCCAGCTAATTTTTTCGTATTTTTAGTAGAGATGGGGTTTCATCATGTTGGCCAGGCAGGTCTCGAACTCCTGACCTCAGGTGATCTGCCCACCTTGGCCTCTCAAACTGCTGGGATTACAGGCGTGAGCCTCTGTGCCCAGCCTCTGTATCCCATTTTAAATATGTTTCCTTTGGCCCAGAAACTCCATTTCCACTGATTTATCCTCCAGATTTACTTGAGTGTGAACCCAATGAGGCATTCGTGAGCTATTAATTGCGGCAAGAGTGGAAACAAATGTGAATGTCCACTGAGTGGTTAAATAAAAACTGGTGCATCCATTTAATGGCGTGCTTGCAGCTTTAAAGAAAGAATGCAGTAAGACCTGTGTGGATAAAACCACCTCTAAGACACATTTTTCAGGTTAAGAAAAAAAAAAAAGAAAAGAAAAGAAAAAGAAAAGCAGGCTAGGCAAAGTGGCTCAGGCCTGCTATCCCAGTACTTTGGGGTGCCGAGGCAGTCAGATCATTTGAGGTCAGGAGTTCGAGACCAGCCTGGCCAACATGGTGAAACCCTGTCTCTTTTAAAAATACAAAAGTTAGCTGGGTGGGGCTACCCGCACCTGTAATCGCAGTCTACTCAGGAGGATGAGGCAGGAGAATCGCTTGAACCCGGGAGGCAGAGGTTACAGTGGGCAGAGATTGCGCCACTGCACTCCAGCCTGGGTGACAGAGCAAGACTCAGTCTCAAAAAAAAAAAAAGCAAAGTGTAGAAGTGTATTATAGTTTGCTCCTGTCAGGTGTGTGTTGAAGAAAAAAAAAGTACTCAAAGCTTGAAAGCTTCGAAAGCATAGAATATGTAGGAAAAGGCATGAAGCTGACGTGGTGCCTTGGGAAGGGGCCTGCACACATCCAGGTGAATTTTCTTCCAGGTTTTGTGGAGGCTGGGTGTTGGGCAGGGACAAGGTACTCACCCTGCTCTCCGGTGGGAGGTACCGCATTGAGGGTGGCTCACCTGGCAGGGTCCCTTTGTGGAGGGAGGGAGGAGGCCTGGGCCTGGGAGCCGGGCTGGGGCTCTAGAACCAGCACCTCCTTGGGTTCCTCCTTGGGTTCCTCCTGGAGTTTCTCCTTGGGTTCCTCCTTGGGCTGCAGGGGGCTTGGCGTGGGCAGGGAGGGGATCTCCTGGGCCTGCAGCTTGGGCCCCGTTTCCTGGGGGCGTCCTGGAGGCGCTAAGCAGCGGGGAAAGCAGGAGCTAGAGGCGCCACAGCGGGGCTTCCTCTGACCTTGCAAGGGCACGGAGGCCAGATTCAAGGTACTAACTGATTAGGGAGCTTTCTGGGATCACCCCACCCATCCCTACCCTCAAAGAGACCAGAAAGACGTGGGAACTGAGACCCAGGAAGGAGAAGAGACTTGTCCAAGACCTCACAAGTCTGTTCCGAGACTCTGGCTTCCCGGCCTGGACTGGGGAGGGGAATCTGGTGTTCCCCACCACAGCCCATTCCTGGCAAGCCCTGAACCCCGTCCTAGCCTGGGTGGGGGCTAAGGGACTCCGGGGGATCCTCCGGGGCCCAGTTAATCCCTGAGCCCAGCCCATGACCATCCCAGGAAGCCCCCTCCTGAGCTCCCCTCCCTGTACCTGGGTCTGAGGCAGCACCTGTGGCAACTTCAGGCTCCTCTCTCCAGACCTGAGTGACAAACAGGGTTCAAGGTCATGGGCCATAGCAAGCTCTGTACACTCCCCCCACCCCTACTCCTTCTCCTGAATCCCCGCCCCCTCTCACAGTCACTCCTCCCCATCAAGAACTCTCCGAGGAGGATATCACCCCCTCCTGAGTTCCTGGGGGGTGGGGACAGCCTGCAGGAGGAGGCAGGCCCTCCTGGGGCACCAGAAGCCCCCCAAGTACTCAACTCCCTGCCCCTCCCTTCCTTGGCTCACCTCGGAGGATCTGGGGGGCTGAGGCAGCACTCTCTCCAGATTCCGCTCCAGCCACAGCAGCAGCCGAGGCCCAGGCCTGCGGAGGGGCCGGTGGTCAGCAGAGCGCCCTGAGGGAATGGGCCAGTGCACTACCTAACAGCCCACCTCGGGGCATGGTCTCCATGCCCTCCACCCCTGTCTGCACAGTGGGCACCTTGTCCTGGAAATTCTCAAAGGCCTCCAAGGGGGCGGGGAAATCCTGCCAGCCTTCAATTCTGAGCCAGGGCTGGACCAGGCTCTGGAACCTGGGGCAGCAGGGGAGGGGCAAGAGCCCCTGAGGGGCTTGAGGACCTGAGTGAGTGCAGCCCTGGGACTCCCTGTGCTGGGACAGACAGGGCTGGCTGCACGGGAGTGTGACCTGTGCCATCACTCAAGGCCTTATCCTTAAAATAACCTGTTTTTGGTTACATAGTCTGCTGTCACAGTCTGAAAACATTTTAAATTTTTTTAAGGGGCCTACATCTGCATTTTCCCTGGACCCCGCAATTATTGGCTGGTCCCAAAGTCAAGCGTTGGATCCCAAATCCATCTGGCCTCTGGGAAGCCCCAGTGTTCAGAGAAGTGCCATGTTCCCAGGACAACCGGTCCCCCTAAGTATGGCCAAAAAGAAGGCTGGTGAGTCTCTAGGCGCCCTCCTCCTAAACTGCGCTAATGGTCCCAGGAATCAGCTGAGTATGTCTCAGAAGGAAGTAGAGGGCCAAAAGACACAGAGAGAGAGCTGCAGCAATGAGTGAACGGATGGATGGAGTGTGTCATTATGTATATATGTGTATTCATTCATGCATTCATTTGTTCCATGTGTGCTGAGTCCTCGCTCTGTGGCAGCTGCTGTGCTGGGCACCAAGGATTCATCAGTGACCAGGACAAAAGTCCCTGTCCTCAAGGAGCCAACAGTCTAATGAATGAATGAGTGAAGGAATGAATGAACAGGATGGAGATGAATCCATGACTGGATTTCCAGAAGGAATTACAAACTGGGCCGGGCGCGGTGGCTCATGCCTGTAATCCCAGCACTTTGGGAAGCCAAGGCAGGTGGATCATGAGGTCAGGAGATCAAGACCAGCCTGGCCAACATAGTGAAATCCTGTCTCTACTAAAATACAAAAAATTAGCTGGGCGTGGTGGCGCGTGCCTGTAGTCCCAGCCACTTGGAAAGCTGAGGCAGGGGAATCGCTTGAACCCAGGAGGCAGAGGCTGCAGTGAACAGAGATCATGCCACTGCACTCCATCTCAAAAAAGAAAGAAAGAAAGAGAGAAAGAAAAAGAAAGAGAAAAAGAAATTACAAACTGGAAACTTCAGGCTTACTTTGGGGGGTCTACAGTGTGCTGAAAACTTCTTGACTAAAAATTGAGGGTTTTGCATAAAAAGCCAGATTTCTAACTTCTCTAGAAAACCTGGAGAATCTGACCACACAGGCCCTAGAGGCTGCAAGGCAGAAGCAGCTGAAACTGAGCAGGGCCCCTTCTTGGGGCTCCCTACCTCCCCTCTTTGCCATAGTCCCCCCACCAGCCTTCCACCCTTATGATGGGACAGCCACCCCTCCCCGAGTCAGCTCTGAGGAGTCGGATGCTGAGGCCAGCCTGGGCACCCTGTCCTCCACAGTGGTCCAAGCCCTGCTTCCAGTTTCCACACAGAGCCTACTTACATGAAGCCCACCTGTGAGGAGCTCATCCCTGCGCCTCCCTATTCTCGGAGGGTGGCCCCATCCAGGGACCTCCCACTCACCTCTGGGGGCACCCAGGGACCTCCCACCACAAACCATGAGCAGCACACAGTCCACTGTCCCCATCCTATGGCAGGAAACAAGCCCAGAGGAGACAGGGAGCACATCCAAGGTCACCCCCTGAGGTGGTAACTGATCCTGCTCCTGAACCCAGGGCCATGTTCCTCCCACCACACACAGACGACAGTGACACTCAGGGACAGGGACTCACCTAGTGTCCTGGGCCTCGAGGGCCTTATTGGGTTCATCGGTGCACCCTGCAGGGTCAGAAAATATAGAAAGGCAGTCAGCAGCAGGAGACTTGCCCCATCCCCCGGGCAGCCTGGAGTGGGCACCGAGAGCCCAACTCAACCACAGGTTCAAGCGCAGCGTTAGTCAGATGAGAAGCTCTGGCCTGGGCAGAGGCTTCCCAGGGGTGGGGGCTCATCCCAGCAACCCAGCAGCCCCACAGCCCCTCAGCCCCACTGCTGAAAAGCCATCCTGCCCCTTGGTCTTACCTGTGTCCCCAGTACTGCCATGCCCCAGGATCTGCCAAGGACAGACAAATAATAGACATTGGCGGGGACCCCAAGGGCAACCTCCTCCCCACAGCCCCTCCCTGACCCGGCCCCTTCAGCCTCCAGCCCCAGCAGTACCTGAGCTGGGTCCTCCCTGGCGCTATGGACAGGCTGCGGGACCACCTTCTCCACGCCCTTCCTGAGCCAGCTCAGCACTCTGCGGCTGGGACTGAGATGGATAGAGACACCAACCAGCCCTCAACTTCCCCTAGCTCCCCACTGGCCCAAGGGCAGTCCAATGTCCTAAAGAACTTGGCTTGAATCCTAAACCACCGTCTCCCCACTGTGAGACTTCAGACACATCACCTCCCCCCGAAGCTCCATGTCCTTCTCTGAAAAATGGGGACGCTGGTGCTTCTTCATGAGGCCAGGCAGACTGGGTACCATTCGGAGCCCATCCCCATGGGATGCTTAGGGCAGAGCAGCTGACTTCCCTCTCTGCCTGCCTCCCCCACTGTCCTGCTCTGAGCACACATCATGCTCCAGAAGGGCCAAGGTTTGCTGCGGTGTATGCTGTGGCAGAGTCTGAGCAGCCTGAATGTGAAGGTCACGGCCTCCCTGCCTGAGGCCAGCCCAGCCCCAGCCATGCTCAGGTTCCAAGCACCATGGGTCTGAAATGTATGAGTCAACTGGGAGATTCCACGCAAAAGCCTTGATTTCTGGCTTCTCTGGGAAAAGCAGAAGCTCTGACCCCATTGGACCTGCGTCTCACCAGAGCACTGAGAAACGTCTGGACCCCTGGACAGGGGAGCCCATGATGCAGCTCTGACCCAGTTTCTCTTGATCACATTGCTCATGTGGCCCAGGAGAACCCACCCTCCACCTGAAGCTCGCTTCAGCCAATTCCCAGGATGTCCCAGGGCTTTGCCCAGAATGACGGCAGAGCTGAGCTCAGTGCCCATCCCCACCCCCATCCCGAGGGCTCTCTAGCTGGGAGTGGAGTTAGGGGGGTGGGCTGGCCCTGAAGAGAGGGGAGGGTGGTGCAGTACCTGTTCGTTTCCGAAAAAACAGTGCCCTGGGCCTGGAGGGATATGGTGGAAATAAGGGCAGCCTCCTTGGTCTCTGGAAAAGAATCCCTCATCCTTCAGATCTGGGGCCTCTTGCTTGGGGAGATCAAGTCAGGGGAGAGGAGGGAGCCCCCCAGGGTCAGAAAGCCAGGCTCCAGCTCAGCTTAGCTGAAGTCACCAGGAGCCCACCCTTAGCTTCTCTGAGCCTCAGTTTCCTCATCTGTGAAATGGGTCAACCAGCCTCGTGGGCTTTGTGAGACTCCCAAGGGAGAATGTGCCCCCCCCCACCCTACCAGCCTGGGCTTCTGTACTCACCCTGAGGGTTTGGGTGCGCCACAGCCACTTCCTCCTCCTTGAATGACTCTTCGGGGGGCTAGAGGGTTCAAACAGGATGAGGTAAGCCCTAGGTGAGATCAGCCTGGTTTGGACAGGTGCAGCCCCTGATTCTCCCTCAAGGGGTTCCTGCCCCACAAAAGACTGAACGGCTGTCTTCTCAGGATCACCCCTGTAAATCTGGTGGCCTTACCTTCTCCTTCTGGCCCAAACTTTCCATTCCTCCCTAGTAGCCAGGTGGAGTTTGGCCTCTGCCATCTGCCTTTCACCTGCCTCTGCAGTCACACCTCTTGCTACCATGTGCACAGATGTGTATGTACAAACATACATGTGCATACATAGACACACAAATGTGTGCATACTCACTCATGCACATTCATACATAAACAGACATGAGCATATATACACATACATACGCATACATACGGTGGCACACAAATGCCAACATGCATATATACACACATGCACAAACACAAAAATAAGTGCATGTGCACACATACAGACAAAAACATATGTACATATACATTTGAACATGCATATGCATACATGCCCCAACACACATATATGTGCATACAGTCATATGCAAACATGCATATACACACATGCATGCAGAGAGACACATGCCTGTACCTGCCCATGTACAGACAACATGTGCATATGCATAGATACATTGCATATGTATACAGGTGCAGAAATATGTGTATACACACATGCTCAGTCACACACATGTGCATATTTGCACACACAGATTTCTGCATCTAAACATACATGAACATACATGCACAGACACAATATGTGTATATATACACATGTGGAGACAGGCAAATATGTGTATATGCACATACACATGACACATTCACAGATGCTCAAACGTGCATACACATAGAAATACATAAGTACACTCACATACTCAGAAATATGTATACACATACATACACATATACAACTAGCATGTCACACAAGCACATGGAATTGCAGACATACTAATACATATATACACATACATAAACATATGTGCAAACACATACACAGGCATTCACATACATATACATGTTCACGTACATTGTCATGCACACCCAATTTGCAAATACACATGTACACATACTGACATACCAAGGGCACACTACACACACACATGGATCTACATGTATATGCATGCAACACATGCACATGCATATGACATCTTATACCTCAACACACACTGTTTCCTAAACACACCGTGAACTTCTCTAGTAATGGCCTCGCCTCTGCTGGGAATGGCCAGCCTCTTCATCTCCCTGGGTTAAAATTCTGCTCCACCATCTGTGTCTAAGAAGCTCTCCCCCACCAGCCTCTAATCTCCAAAGTTAAGATGACTCTCCCTCTTCTGAGCTCCCATAGTTTGGTCTGACACATTTATTTGGCTCCCCAAGAAGGATACAGGTGAGGCCAGTGTTGGAGCTCACCCCGTTCCCTCCTCCCCACCTGTGTCTCTTGGCAGAATGAACTGGCTGGGTTCTTGTCTACTGACCCCCTTGGGGCAATGCCTATTCATCTTTATGCTTTCAGCACTGAGCACAGGCTCTGGCATCAATTAGAAGCTAAATCAAATCTGTCGAATTGAGCTGCTGAATTAGTTGTCATCTAGCTCCTGAATGGATGGGTTGCAGAACTGATAAGTTGTGATTTGACCAAAGGAAAAGTTCTGGAGAAAGTGTGGCGCATGGACCAGTGCCAGTCTGCAAACTGGTAACAGTCCATGATGATTAAGCAGTTTGCACCAGAATGTTTATCAATGCACTGCTTCCTTCATTGAGAAAGTCTTGGTACAAAACAAAGAGCAACTAAACTAATCAGTGTACTTAGCTACATAGTAGATTCACATTCTGGTGCAAACGGCTTAATCACGATGGACTAGTAATCATCAGTTCATGCACTGGCTCCTGTGAGTAGCTCTGTTATGAATGCTAGAGGCTGGCAAAATACGGCCTGAGAGCCAAATCCAGGCTGTTGCTTGTTTTCATAAATAAAATTTTATTGGAACCCAGTTATGCTCATTCATTCATGTATTACCTATAGCTGTTTTCACACTATAATGGCAGAGTTGAGTAATTAACAGAGATAGCATCACCCACAAAGTCTAAAACATTTACTATTTAGCCTTTTACAGAAAATGTTAGCCTTGAGCAAGCCCAATCCACTGTCTGAACCTGAGTTTTCTAATTTGAACAAGTGTGGGACCCTGTGCCCCTCACTTTTCCTTCTGGCGCCCACCTTTTCTGCTGTAGAAGGTCCCTAGAGAGCAGGTGGCCCAAACTGGGAAGACCCTGAGCAGCGGCAGGCCTGCCCCTCCTCCCCCTCCACCTCTCACCATGGACTCGGACTCTGTCTCGGCCTCCTCGGGGTTCGGCTCTGGTTCCACCTCCGCCTCCAGCTCTGGCTCTGGTTCCACTTTCTCTTCCTCCTGCATCTTGGTCTTCCGAGGGGTCTCTGGGGGCTGAGGCAGCACCCTCTGGACCCAGCCCAACATCCTGACGCCTATAAAAGACAGAGTCCTTGGCCCTCCCTGGAGCACTCACAGTTGCTCCCGCTTATGGGCCACTCTTGTGAGCTGTACATTTCCTTTTCCTTCATCAACTTCAAAAATATTTCAGCTGGCTGGGCACGGTGGCTCACACCTAAAATCCCAGCACTTTGGGAAGCCAAGGCGGGTGGATCACATGGTCAGGAGTTCAAGACCAGCCCGGCCAACATGGCAAAACCACGTCTCTACTAAAAATACAAAAATTAGCCAGATGCGGTGGCGGGCACCTGTGATCCCAGCTACTCAGGAGGCTGAGGCAGGAAAATCGCTTGAACCCGGGAGGCAGAGGTTGCAGTGAGCTGAGATCATGCCATTGCACTGCAGCCTGGGTGACAAGAGCAGGACTCTGTCTCAAAAACAAACAAACAAAAAATTCAGCTGGGTGCAGTGGCTCACGCCTGTAATCCCAACAATTTGGGAGGCTGAGATGAGCCAATTGCTTGAACCCAGGAGTCTGAGACCAGCCTGGGCAAGACAGCGAGACCCCCATCTCTACAGAATATTTTAAAAATTAACCAGGTGTAGTGGTTCACACCTGCAGTCCCAGCCACTCAGGAGGCTGAGGTGGGAGGATCGCTTGAGCTTAGGAGGTTGAGGCAGCAGTAAGTCATGATGTAACTGCAAACTGTACTCCAGCCTGCATGAAACAGTGAGACCCAGTCTCAAAAAATATATAATATACACACACACCTACATATTTTATATACAAATACACATGTATATTACATCTATACACGCAGATGTATGTGTGTGTGTATATATATATTTCTGCAATTATATCTCTAGGTATTTACCTTATAGAATTACTCAAGGCCATAAATATATGTGTACAAAGAAACTGGTTGCAACAGGGTTATAGCAAAAGATGAAAAACACCCAAATATTCATCAAGAGGAGACTGTTGGAAAGTACCTACGTGTGCCTAAATGTTTATCTCTAAGAGGGGCGCGTATTAAAATAGTTACAATATATTCAATAATGGAATACTGTGGGGGCATGAAAAAGAAAGAGGCACTCTGAGCAAACAAGATGTGCATGCTCTGAAGTCGTGAGCAGATCAGTTAATGTCTCTGTGCCTCAGTTTGCTTGCCTGAAAAATAGGGATATTAATAGTACCTACCTCATGGGTTAATTGTGAGGATAAAATGAATTGATAATTGTAACATACTCAGGCCATGCACGGTGGCTCACGCCTGTAATCCCAGCACTTTGGGAGGCTGAGGCAGGTGGATCACTTGTGGTCAGGAGTTCCAGACCAGCCTGGCCAACATGGGGAAATCCCATTTCTACTAAAAATACAAAAATTAGCTGGGCATGGTGGCGGGTGCCTGTAATCCCAGCGACTCTGGAGGCTGAGACATGAGAATTGCTTGTATCCAGGAGGCGGAAGTTGCAGTGAGTCAAGACCATGCCACTGCACTCCAGCCCAGGTGACAGAGTAAGATGCTGTCTCAATAATAATAAGTGTAACATACTCAGAACAGTGACTGGCACATGCCAAGGGCTTAATAAATGTTGGCTATGGGGCCAGGCGCAGTGGCTCATGCCTGTAATCCCAGCACTTCGGGAAGCCGAGGAGGATGGATCACAAGGTCAGGAGTTCAAGACCAGCTTGGCCAAGATGGTGAAACCCCGTCTTTACTAAAAACACAAAAATTAGCCAGGCATGGTGGCACGCGCCTATAATACCAGCTACTCGGGAGGCTGAGGCAGAGAACTACTTAAACTCAGGAGGCAGAGGTTGCAGTGAGCCGAGATCACGCCACTGCACTCCAGCCTGGGTGTTGCAGCGAGACTCTGTCTCAAAAATAAATAAATAAATAAATGTTGGCTATGACTATTACATGATATCAAATAAAAACACTAATTGTGTAATATCATGTACTGCATGATCTCATTATAAGTAAAAATATTCATTATGAGTAATATAGGAGTGGAAAATTTGTTTTAAGATAAAATTAACCTATGTTCATAATTTTTTAATTTTTAAGATAAAATAGGCTGGGTACAGTGGCTCATGCCTGTTATCCTAGCACTTTGGGAGGCCAAGATGGGAGGGTCACTTGAGCTCATGAGTTCAAGACCTCCTTGGCCAACATAGCAAGCCCCTGTCTCTATTTAAAAAGAAAAAAAAAAAAGCCTGGTGTGGTGGTGTGCACCTGTAGTCCCAGCTACTCAGGAGGCCGAGGCAGGAGGTCAAGGCTCCAGTGATCACGCCACTGCACCTCTGCCTGGATGACAAAGCAAGATCCTGTCTCAAAAAAGGAGAAAAAAAAAATGGGCCTGGCATGGTCACTCACACCTGTACTCCCAGTACTTTGGAAGACCAAGGCAGGAGGATCACCTGAGGTCAGGAGTTCGAGACTAGCCTGGCCAACCACATGGTGAAACCCCATTTCTACAAAACATTAAAAAAATTAGCTGGGTGTGTTGGCATGCACTCGTAATCCCACCTACTCCGCAGGCTGAGGCAGGAGAATGGCTTGAACCCAGGAGGCAGAGGTTGCAGTGAGCCGAGATCATACCACTGCACTCCAACCTGGGCAACAGAGTGAGACTCCTAAAAATAATAATAATAATAATAATAATAAGACCAGGCATAGTGGCTCACACCTGTAATCCCAGCCCTTTAGGAGGCCAAGTCAGGCAGATAGCTTGAGTTCAGGAGTTCAAGACCACCCTGGGCAACATGATGAAAACCTGTCTCTACCAAAAATTAAAAAATCAGCCCAGCATGGCAGCACGCACCTGTAGTGCCAGTTACTTGGGAGCCTGAGGCACGAGAATCACTGGAACCCAAAAGGTGGAGACTGCAGTCAGCCAAGGTCAAGCCATTGCCCTCCAGCCTAACTGACAGAGCACGACTCTGTCTCAAAAATAAAATAAAATGCTTCTAGTGCTATATTTTTAAAAAGAAAGAGAAAGATACAGTACTAGGTAAACCTTTTTTCATGGTTTACAGTGTTATTTCAGTCCTACCTTATACAGGTTGTTTCCGGTTGATTTCTCTTTAGGGAATGGGGAGCTCCAGCCCTTATGACTGAACCCCTGCAGGATGGCCTGGCCAGCGAGCAGCATGCAGGTCGGTGTGTGCTAACTCCTACCCTGGACGTGCCCTTACCCCACATGAGTGTGCCCCACCCCTCTCCCAGCCATGAGCAACCCGGGTGTCAGCAGAGTGTCTATATGCCCCTCTCTTCCAAGGATCCTGGCCCCAGCTGAAGAGGTCAGCCCAGGCCCAGGATCCTTGCCCCTGAGCCCAGCTCCCCAGAGCCTGTGGCTGTGCTGCCTACCTTCTACTCACAGCCCTGACCTCTGTTCCCGCTCTGGCATCAGCAGCCCAGCCTCTCCCATGAGAAGCCGTGGTGGGAACAGACCTCTGAGTGTCAGATCCCTGGCTCAGTCTCCCAAAAAGTGCACTTGGGCCTGACATGACCCCTCTGGTCTTCCATTTCCCTGAAAGTGGGGGCGCAGACACAGTGCCTTCCCAGGTGGGGGCTGCTGGTGCTCACATGTTGGGATGGCAGATTTCACTGACCCCAGCCAACCCCAGGCAGCCCTGAGAGCCAGGGATGAGCTAAGTGCATTCTACCCACGATCATATTCATCCTCATCCTCACCACCACACCCCGTCCTTGCACTCAGTAAAATAAGAATTTTCATTATGGAGTACAGAAAGGTCAACGGAATCGCCTGAAGCAGCACAGCCAGCAGTGGCAGAGCTGAGTTTACCTTTGGGTCTGCCGGATTCCGGGTGCCCCACATCTATTCCCAGGAGGTCGTGGCATTTACCGAGTGTCAGCCTGGCCTGCAGACCCTTCCCAGCAGGCAGCAATTCTGGCTTGCATTTTTAAACCTTCTGGAAATGACTAACAAAGCCTCCCCATCCCCAACATTTATTTTTCCTCCTAAATGAGGAGTGTCGCTGCTGACTGTACTTTGATGAGGGAGGCTCCGGTGGGAAGGGGGAGGCACAAGTGGCAGCTCAGGGAGCTATGGTGTTGCCCCACCAGCATTTTCAGAATCTTCTGGAGAGCTGGTGAAAATACAGATTCCTAGTTCCCCTAAGCCCTCCTGAGGGACCTAGGAATTTGTATTCCACAAGCTTTCCTGAAAATTCTGATGCACGCTAAAGTCTGAGCTCCAGAGAAGAGAGGGAAGCCACAGGTTTCCTGCCATGCCAGTTTGGTCCTGCCTAAATGCCTTGCCCGAGGGAGAACATGGGGATCCCCTCAGGGGTCCCACTGAGCCTCTGCCTCCTGAGTTACCTGCTCAGATGCCAGCCGCCAGCCGGGAATTGCCTTCTCACTGCCACTCGTAGCTGGCCGCTCAGACACAAGGAAGATTAATTGGCAGTAGCTGGGCCGTGTGCAAAGGATTAGCAGGTGCTGAATGGGGGCGGGGGAGAAAAGAGGCTGTTGATGCCCAGGGAACCAGCAGCCCCCCCCCAACTCCCAGTGTCCAGCAAGGATGTGGGCCCTAGGGAAGGGCCCCTGCATGGCCCAGGTCTGGAGCAGCATGAGTTGCCAGGGGACCTGCCTGGGTTACCAGGGGCCCAGCTTCTCACACACCTTGGCCAAGACACAGAGTGGCTGGTGGGAGAATGACAGCCTGGAGTTCCTATGCGATGCCTGGAGACTCCCCAAGGTGGCAGGGACTTGTCAATTCCCACTCAGTGATGGCAAGAGGCGTACCCCAACTCTCCAGCCCCAAGGCCAGGACTCAGGCAGGTTCTCTCTGGCTTAGAGTCTTCTCTAGGCAGGGTCTCAGCAGCCATGCTTTGGGCTCTGCCAGAAAGGCTGTGTCCCAGGGTTGGGCCTGGAGGATGGATCAAGGCCTGGCAGATGACTAAGGCATCTGACCTGCCCTGTGAACTGAAGTTGCACAGTAGAAGGGACAGAGATCTAGGAGGAAAGGGCACAAGGGACAGGGCCCAAGGAAGGGGCGCTCAGTGTGGTGCCACTGAGGGATATTTGGCAAAGGGGCAGGACTTGACTTAATTATCTGCACCATTTCTGGAGTTTTTCCTTTCCTTTCTTTTCCTTTTTTTTGGCACAGTCTCTCTCTGTCACTCAGGCTAAGTGCAGTGGTGCAATCATGGCTTATTGCAGCCTCAACCTCTCAGGCTTAAATGATCCTCCCACCTCAGCCTCCTGAGTAACAGACTACCCATGCGTGCTGCCATGCCAGGCTAATGGCTAATTTTTATTTTTTTTTTTAGATAGAGACAGGGGTCTCGCTATGTTGCCCAGGCTGGTCTCAAACTCTTGGATGCAAGCAATCCCCCTGCCTCAGCCTCCCACAGTGTTGGGACTACAGATGCGAGCCACTGCACCCAGCCTAGACATCTTCCTCTGTGCCTGGCAGTGTGCCAGCCTTAGCACACAGAGCGAGACAGACATAAGCCCTTTCCTCATGGAGCCTACATTTCAATGCGGGAGATTCCTGACAAATAAAAAGATATTGCAAATGATGCTAAGTGCCATAAAAGAAACACAAGGCAGAGGCGTGTGTTGTGGAGGGCAGTGGCAGCAGGTAGGCAGGTCGCTATGACGAGGTAGATGTATATTTGAGCTGAGACATGAAAAGCAAGAAACACTCAACTGTGAAAAGAGTTGGGTGAACGGTGCTCCAGGCCAAGGACACTGCAAGGAGAAAGGTTCTGAGGCTGGAATGAGCCTTGAGGAGCAGAATGCAGCCCAGGGGTCCCAGAGCTTAGTGGGTGCAGAGGAGAGTGGTGGGGATGAGGCTGACGGGGGCAGAGGGCAGATGTGAGGCCTCTAGGCTACAGGAAGGAGTGTAGTTTTAGATGATGGTTTTGAACAGGGGCTGGGCATGAGCTGTGTGGCTTTGTGTAGTGGGCAAGTGTGGAAGCAGGAAACCGGTCTGAAGGCTGCGGAGGGACAAGCCGATTGATGACCGGATGACCCCTGGCTTCCCCTCCAGTGCTGGGTTTCAAGACCTCTGATAATCCAACCTCCACAAGGCAAGTGATGCGGAAGAAAGTTCTTTCTGCCAGCAAGGCCAAACCCCAGTGGTAAAGCTCAAGGTACTCCCTGACCCTTCCCTACAAATATGCCAGGCTACAGGGGCCAGAGCTCCTCCCCAGGGAACAGCAGGGAGCCCTTCTGCTCTGCCTGGGCCTGCAAGTAACACAGGTTATATTCACCTTTGCCTGCAGCCTGACGGGAGGGGTAACGGGACTTGGATTATGCTGGCGGGAGTATAGATAGGAGAAGGGAAAGGAGAGGGAAAAGGGGGGCATTGAGGGGCTCACCCTGGGCAACTGGGTGGCTGGTTTAGTGGGTGAACCAGTAAACCACCACCAGCTGGTTTACACAGGCACTGAAAAGAAGAAACCTGAGGCTAGAAGTTTGGAGGAAGAATTTTGGGGAAAAAACCATGAGCACTACTTTGTTAAGATGTCTGAGAGAGGTTGGGCACAGTGGCTCATGCCTATAATCCTAGCACTTTGGGAGGCTGAGGCAGGCAGATCACCTGAGGTCAAGAGTTCAAGACCAGCCTGGCCAACATGGCGAAACCCCATCTCTACTAAAAATACAAAAATTAGCTAGGCGTGGTGGCAGATGCCTATAATCCCAGCTACTCAGGAGGGTGAGGCAGGAGAATCTCTTGAACCTGAGGGGCGGAGGTTGCAGTGAGCCAAGATCACACCATTGCACTCCAGCCTGGGCAACAGAACAAGACTCTGTCTCAAAAAAAAGTGTCTGAGAGACATCCAGGTTGAAGTGTGTATGTGTGTGTGTGGCTTAGAGAGCAGTCTACTGGAGATAGAAATTTTGGAGGCCTCAGCTTGCAGATGATGCTTAATGCGACCGGACTGACTGACATCACCTAGGAAACCCAAGGACACGAAGAAGACCAGACGTGGCACCTAGAACACTTGGGCTTGCTCAGAGGATACAAACAGCAGGAGCTGATAAAGGAGCCTGAAGGAGCTGCCAGGGGTGGGAAAGGAGAAGCAGGAGCATGCGGTGAAGTCAAAGCCAAGAGCGGTGGCTGTGTTGGGGGGAAGCTATCCGAGGGGCTGCTGTCTGAGCTGAGGCTTGAAATGCGCCCCTGGGATTGCGCAACTTGGAGGCAGTTGGAACCCCCGCCCAGTGGGAAGGAGGGAAAGTTAGATGGGCCTGAGTGAAGAGTAATGGGCTCTAGGGTAGGGAAAATGAGCAAAACACAGCCACACATGGTGGCTAAAGTTTGGATGAATCTCATGTGCATATATACAGAGGGAAAGAAGCCAGCTGCGAAAGACTCCAGTGATCCATGCTGGCATACAAAGTCCCCAAAAGGCAAAATTAGTCTGTCCTGTGTACGGCTCCAAACATAAGTACGTTTACAGCCTCCAGTTTTCTATAAAGCCTAAAGTTGTTAAATAAAGTTTTCTATCATTGCCCATAAATAAAAGCACAGGTTGTACTATAAGGCAGGAGAGTGGTTCCCTCTTGCTGGGTTGGGGGTTGTGATTGGGAAGGTGTATGTGGAAGCTTCTAGGGACTGGCAGGGCCAATGTCTTGCTTTCTTTTACTAACTTGGCTGGCATCTATTTTTCAAAACAACTTGATGGAGATATACATGCCATAAAATTCACCCATGTTAACCATACAGCTCAATGACTTTTATTACTTATTGTTTATTTAATTATTTAAGACAGGGTCTCACTCTATCACTCAGGCTGGAGTGCAGTGGTGTGATCATAGCTCACTGCAGCCTCGACCTCCTGGGCTGAAGTGATTCTCCCACCCCAGCCTCCCAAGTAGCTGCAACCACAAGCACACGCCACCACACCCAGCTAATTTTTGTATTTTTTTTGTAGAGACAGGGTTTTTCATATTTCCCAGGCTGGTCTAGAACTCATAGGCTCAAGTAATCCTCCCACTTGGGCTTCCCAAAGTGCTGGGATTACAGGCATGAGCCACCAGCCCTGGCCTAACTCAGTGATTTTTAGGAAATTGACTCAACTGTGCAACTCTCCCCACCATCTGGTTTTAGAGCATTCCCATTGCCCCAGTAAGACCCCTCGTGCCAGATGATAACCACTCTTCATTCATCCACGCCAGTCCCAGCAACTGCACATCTGCTTTCTGTGTCTACAGATTTGCCTTTCCTGGACATTTTATATAAATGGGTCATAGGGTATGTGGGTTTTCACATCTGGCTTCAGCATAATGTTTTTGAGGTTCATCTGCCTCATAGCATGTATCAGAACTTCATTTCTTTTCATTGCCCAGGAGTATTGTGCGGTATAGATACACCACAGTTTATCCACTCATCAGTGGACACGGGTTGTTTCCACTTTTTGGCCACACATCATGTTGCTATGAACATTCATGTGCAAGTCCTTGTGTAGACATATACTTTCTTTCTTTTCTTTTTTTTTTTTTTTTGAGACGGAGTCTTGCTCTTGTCACCCAGACTGGAGTACAGTAATATGATCTCGGCTTACGGCAACCTCCACCTTCCAGGTTCAAGCGATTCTCCTGCCTCAGCCTCCCGAGTAGCTGGGATTACAGGCTTGCACCACCATGCCCGGCTAATTTTTGTATTTTTAGTAGAGACAGGGTTTTACCATGTTGGCCAGGCGGGTCTTGAACTCCCAACCTCATGATCCACCTGCTTCAGCCTCCCAAAGTGCTGGGATTACAGGCGTGAGCCGCTGCACCTCTCAATGTACTTTCATTTCTCTTGGGAAGACTCCTGGGGTAGAATCTTCCATATGACCCAATCATATGGTACAATTCTGCTTCGTTTTTTAAGAAACTGCTAATCTGTTTTAAAAGTAGTACTCCATGTCTTGACCAGGGTGGGTGGTAGTTCCATGGGGTCTCATTTTGTAAATTATTAGTTACATTATATATTTATGCACTGTCTGTATTTCTTCTATTTTACAACTTTAAAAGGTCAAGAAATGGCCGGGTGCAGTGGCTCATGCCTGTAATCCCAGCACTTTGGGAGGCTGAGGTGGGAGGATCACAAGGTCAAGAGTTCAAGACCAGCATGGCCAACATGCTGAAACCCTGTCTCTACTAAAAATACAAAAATTAGCCAGGTGTTGTGACATGTGCCTGTCATCCCAGCTACTCAGGAGGCTGCGGCAGAATTGCTTGAACCCAGGAGGTGGAGGTTGTGCCACTGCACTGTAGCCTGGGCGACAGAGCGAGACTCTGTCTCAAAAAAAAAAAAAAAGAAGTCAAGAAACAAGTTGGGGGTGGGGTGGTGAGTGGAGTCAACTCTGGGAAGGTTTTCTATAATGGGCAGCACTTAGGGATGCTGTTCTGGGAACACTGGAGGAGGAGCAATTGGGAAAAGAAATCCTATAGGAATCTCACAGGACAGGCTCCAAGACCCATCAGGCTCAGCCCCTGGGCAGGTATATGCAAAGCATATACCAACATATGCAAATAAGTGAGGCTCTCCTGGGTCTTCCTCACCTTGGGGGTCTGTCTCTAATGGTTGTGACTAGGGTGGTGGGCAGGCATCAGGCATGCTGGGTTCAGGTACTCACAGCCTGCCTTTCCTGGGAGTGGGGAGCCTGCAGTCCTGTAGGGGCTGAAGGTGGAGTATCATCTGCTAATCCCTGGCCTGCTGAGGCCACCACTCTCCCTGATCCCCTCACGCTTACCCTGGATACTGGCCACAGCTAATCTCCACCCCTGGAGACTCAAGGGCTGGCACACAGTGCAGTGCCCTCTTCCCTGAGGTTTGCAGGGAGAGGAGATCCCTCTCGGCATCCAGATCCTCCTAATGGCAGGCCCTAGAGTCCTTGCCTAACGCAGAGGAGAGCCTTGAGGCCCAGAGAGCAGTGGTAACTAGCCCAGGATCACACAGCCTGCAGTGGACTCAGTAGCCATTTCTGGCCTGCCTTGGCCTGACCACCTCCAGGGAACTCCTGCTCCCTATCTGACATTTCCCAAGATGCCCGGCCTGTGCTGAGGCCTGGGAGACCACTGCCTTCAGGAAGGCTGGAAGGGAGTGGCCAGAGCACAGAAATTCTGGCACAGGCTCTTCTTAGAGCCTGCAGTTGCCAGGGTTACTAAGGAGTAGGTGCTCAGAATCAGGCTGCAATGGGCATTGTGCGTGCACAATATTCCTTTATTCTGCTGCTGTCCCTAATAAGGGACCCTCCTGCCTCACTTCCTCTTCTGCCCATTGAGCAGTCAAAGAGCTGAAAGTCCCTATAAGCCTGTGCATCTGGGCCTGGGCCCTACAGATAAGGTAGCTGCTATTGGTGAGTCAGAAGCAGGGAGCCCCCATCCGTCTCTTCAGCATCCCAGTAAGCCCTCTCCCTTTCCCTCCTCAGGCAGTCCCATCCCCTAAGGCAGTTTCCCCATGCCTTGTCAGCATGCCCCTTCCCTGCTCCTCCATGATCTAAGGTCCTCTCTCCTCCTGCCACCCTAGCTCCCACCTCCACCTCTCACCTCTAACTCAGGGTCAGGAAGAAAGCAAGCTGCCTCGACAAATTCTCACTAAAGTGTAAATGACTGAAAGTCTCCTGGGACTATCTGCTTTTTAAAGGGAGGCACAGGGTACCCAGTATTGCTTTTCTAGTTCAAATATATCATGTTGCTCCCCTTCCTGAAAATCTTTCTGAGTCAATCTGCAGAATTTTGGGTAAATACCTTAGCTAAGGCAAGTCCATAATTATTCACCCAGAAGCATACGGCATATGGAGCTACATTTTGAACCCACCTGCTGCTGCCCTTTCCTGCTCATTATTTAAGAATAGACTTGCCAGGCACGGTGGCTCACACCTGTAATCCCAGCACTTTGAAAGGCTGAGGTGGGTGGATCACTTGAGGTCAGGAGTTCAAGACCAGCCTGGCCAACACGGTGAAACCTTGTTTCTACTAAAAATACAAAAACTAGCCAGGTGTGGTGGTGGGTGCCTGAAATCCCAGTTCCTTGGGAGGATGAGGCAGGAGAATCACTTCAACCTGGGAGGCAGAGGTTGCAGTGAGCCAAGATTGCGCCACTGCACTTCAGCCTAAGCAAGAGAGTGAGACTCTGTCTCAAAAAAAAAAAAAAAGAATAGACTAAAATACCACCTCTTTTAGACCATTTCTTGAATGCCCCAACCCCAACCTTCCCAGAAAAACACAAACGCTCTGTACTGACCTCCCCCACAGCCATGGCACAATGTGCGTGTGTGTGTGTGTGTGTGTGTGTGTGTGTGTGTTGGGAGGGAAGTGGGAAGGTTGTCTCTGTTGTCTTCTGTTATCTGAATGTTCCTGCCACACCATGGTGACTGAGCTCCTGAAAAATGGCCTGGCACAAAGTAAGTGCTAAATAAATGTTTCGCAAGTAGCCATCACCACTGGCCAAAGTTGTGTTTCTGCAGAGAAGGGTGTCTGGCCAGCATGAGCCCAGGGTGAGCTCCTTAGAACTCTCTGCTCCTCAGCTATGGCGCGCATCATCGACCTGGTGCCCTGGGACGATGGCTCCACTCATGTGTATGCCTCCCCGGCCGTCCTGCTTCCTGTGGAGAGGCAGCGCAACCAGCTGGCGGGCGTGAAGCGGCAGCTCTACCACCCGGCCCTGCCCACCCTGCGCCACATGGACAGAGACACTGTCAAGGCCTGCCTTCCTGATGAGCACTGCCAGTCCACCACCTACTGCCGCAAAGGTCAGGCCGCTGGTGCAGAATCCCCTTTGGGGAAGGGGTAGGTGGTTTCAAGAAAGAAGGTGACAGATGCAAGGATGAAAGAGGCCAGTCCCAGCACTTCTGCTCCCCGTCCAGGACACTGGCCAGGTCTGAGCCTCTGTTTACTGCTCAGTAAAATGAGGAGAATGACAGGGCCTGCCTCGAAGGGTTGTTGTGGGGTTAGGAGATAAAGTGCAAAAAGCACTTGGAGGCTGGGCGCAGTGGCTCACACCTGTAATCCCAGCACTTTGGGAGGCCAAGGCAGGCAGATCAC